>JACEEZ010009299.1:60000-82500 GCA_016584305.1 Chionoecetes opilio | reverse complement strand
CTCCTCCTCCTCCTCCAAGTCTTCCTCCTACTCCTCCTCCTAGTCTGCCTCCTACTCCTCCTCCTAGTCTTCCTCTACTCCTCCTCCTCCTCCTACATAATCGAGTGATTTACGAGCTGGCCTGATGACTGCTGCCTCCCAAGAAAGCGCCCGCAAGGCTGCCGCACCCCCTGAACCTCCACACTGTGTTCAACATTACAAAACAACATAACATGACTATCTATCAGCCTAAACCTACCCCACAACTAGTAGTAGTTAGCCATAGATTTCAGTTTCAACTTTTCCCCACAAATTCCATGCAGTTTTTCTATACTGCATGGTATCACTTCATTTCCGGCCAGCTTCGGCTGGAGGGATGGGTGGTGGGAGGAGCCTTCTACTTTCCTATCCTTTCTCTCTTATCATCTAGTATGTAGTGTAGTTAAAGCAAACAGCCTTGTAAGGACCTATCGGTCTGTTGCTGTTTGTGTTTCCTTTGTAATCCTTTGTAATCCTCCTGCTCCTCCTCCTATTCTTCCTCCTACTCCTAGTCTTCCTCCTACTCCTCCTCCTAGTCTTCCTCCTACTCCTCCTCCTATCTTCCTCCCATCCTCCTCCTCCTCCTGCTCCTCCTCTAGTCTTCCTCCTCCTCCTCCTCCTAGTCTTCCTTCTCTCCTCCTTCCTCCTCCTCCTCCCTCCTCCTCCTCCTCCTCCTCCCTAGTCTTCCTCCTCCTACTCCTTCTAGTATTCCTGCTCCTCCTCCTACTTCTTATCCTCCTTCTTAGTTCTTATTCTTAGTTTTTATCTTTAGTTCTGAGCTCAGTCTTACGTATTTATTTCCAACTTTCCCCACCATCTTTTTTCTCCCCATTTCTCTGTTCGCCCCTCCTCACTTTCTTCCTCTTCCTTCTTTCTCCTTCTCTTCTTCCTTTCTCTTCCTGTTCTTGGCCCAATGCGAACTTTTTCCCTTTTCCTATATTTTTCTCCTCTAAATTGGAGATTCTTTCATCACGAGCTCGAGTTACTGATTTTTCTTTCCACCTTTTACAGCAACTTTTCTGTTCTTATTAATCTTGTCTTTTATATCTACGGCTTTTAATTACCCTTCTCTTCTGCCTCCCTTCTGATTTGTGTCCTTAAAATACTCTCCCATATTGAACAAGGGTCATCTATGCTCTGCCTTATGTATATCATAGTTAGTTATATAAAGATTTCACGAACATAACACATTACAAGCATTTCTTTTCTATTTCTGTGTCCCATCCCCTCTTTTTTCTGTATTGGAGCGAAAATTATAATTCATGAAACCTGCCTAAGCTATAACGTATCAATTAGTAGTGGTGGTGGCGGATGTCTAGTTCATACATTTTAATTACGTCGTTAAGTATTTACATAATTCATGCTGTTTCTATCTACACGAGCCTCCATAAAACATGAACAAAAAATTTAGATGAGCTGTTTCATTAATAACCATCAAGTTATTTCATTTAATTGCTATTTTTTTGTTGATTTATTGCTTGCTAATGTAACTTGCTTCTTCTCTTGTCTCCTTTATTGTATTCTCTACTCTTCTATTCTTTATTTATTCCGTAAATCTCAGCAATGAACAAGTTGTAGGTTTCATTGTTTTCGTCCTCTTCAATAATAAGCTTCATTAGAGAGAGAGAGAGAGAGAGAGAGAGAGAGAGAGAGAGAGAGAGAGAGAGAGAGAGAGAGAGAGAGAGAGAGAGAGAGAGAGAGAGAGAGAGAGACTCCAATCCCACTATATACTCACTTAATCCCTTTTGTATGCTAACTGGCCGTGACAATCGATACTACTGTGGTTCACTGATTGGCAAGGCAGCTCCAATCAGTCCACACTCTGATTGGAGACCGCAAGAACCTCTCTCTCTCTCTCTCTCTCTCTCTCTCTCTCTCTCTCTCTCTCTCCTCTCTCTCTCTCTCTCTCTCTCTCTCTCTCTCTCTCTCTCTCGTTCTGATTTGCAACTGTGTGTGTGTGTTATTCACCCATTGTCTTGTTCACGCGAGCCGAATTCGCGATCGCCAGTTTCACCCTCCCGGAGCGAGATTAGACCTCATTATTACCGATCTTAGGGTAATGCTGGGACCTCACACACCACACACACACATCCCTTTGCTCAAGTTGGACAGTAACCGCCCGAATTTCTCATTGGAAAAATCACCGGGAATGAAAGGGCCGGGGATCGAACGCTGGAACGCAGGATGGTACCGGACGCCCTAACCCACCCACCCGTTCAGGCGGAGTATCCTCAAAATCATCACCTCCTCCTCCTCCTCCTCCTCCTCCTCCTCCTCCTCCTCCTGCTGCTCCTCCTCCTCCTGCTGCTCCTCCTCCTCCTCCTCGTTTGATGGCATTGAATCATATGGAAGACCTATTCGAGCTTCAACTCAGTGACAACAAGAAATACATGTTTTAAACTAAACGGTCAATTACGTTGACACACCGATACTCCGTAAAACTATTTCAATGTTAGAGGTCTGTGATCGACCTGGAATTAATGTACCAGCAAAGATGTGTCGGAGCCAACATACAAGTAACTCATCAAAACAGGACTTGAACGCTGCACTGTAAGTAAATGGGTATTGAGTGTGCGAATTGATCTAGTCCCACCTAAAAAATACGATTAGTTGTAGCCCCCTAGTGGTAGTTGTATTAGTATTTTTCATATCCTATCATTCTGCACTATGAACTGCCATGGTTCCTATTCCCTTTAGGGACATGTGTATGCATTTTCATACTGTTTTCCTTACAATAGTTGATATTAGTAGTTAGTGTAGTTAAGCAGATACCCTCGCTATGGACCAATAGGTCTCTGTGTCTGTTACTCTATGTATCCTATGTAATCCTCGCTCCTGATACCTACATTTAAAAACAGACTTGACGCGCACTGTAAAGTAAATGGGTATTGATAGTCGAATTCATATCTAGTCCCCGTATCGATAGTTGTAGTGGTAGTGGTAGTTGTAGTTAGTATTTTTCATATCCTATCATTCTGCACTATGAAACTTCCATGTTCCTTTCCTTTTTAGGGCCCTGGTATCATTTTCCAACTGTTTTCTTACAAGTAGTTGATAGTTAGTAGGTATGTAGTGAAAGCAGATAACCCTCGCAAATGGACCAATAGGTCTCCTTTTGCCTGTCCTTTATTCCTATGTAATCCTATGAAATCCTGCTGCTCCTCTCCTTTGCTGCTCCTCCTCCTGCTCCTTGAAAATGGTTTTTCCCCGTACTTGGTTTCCTTTGGATCCTTGTAATCCTCCTCTCTCCTCCCTCCTCCTCCTCGAGAGAGGGAGGAGGGGGGAGGGGGAGAGAGAGAGAAGGGGGGGAGGGGGGAGGGGGGGGGGAGAGGAGGAGGGGAGAGAGATTTTGATTGTAGTTTATGACACAAACTATAATTTCTTTAAGCCCTTTTCTGCAGCACATAATACAGTAAAAGAATAAATGAAAGTCCGAAAGAGAACTCCTTCTATCTACAAAACCGACCACTTCCTCCTCCTCCTCCTCCTCCGGGTTTATGATTTCTTCAAGCGTTCCTACAAAGTCCGGGGCCCGGGTTTTGTTACACTAGTCAGGAATCAGTGAGCGGGTCCTCTGGAGCGGCCGTTTTGTCTGAGCCTCGTATTTCTGGTCCGGGTTCCTCGTCCTTCCATTGGCAGGGCAGTGATGCATTCTCTTCTCTGTGACGTGTGGACTGTGGGACCGCAGGTATCGGCCAGTGGGTCCTCTGGGACCTATAGTTTTTCTCATCCTCGGATCTTTGGCGGCGGATTATTTGTTCCTCCACCGGGAGGACGACTTCTACTTCTGTGCGTTTAGGCTGATTTTGTGGTGTTTTGGATCGGCGGGGATCAGCGAATGGGTCTTCTGGGACCGGCAGGTTGCCTTAACATGTACCGGTGACGGCAAGAATCACTGTTTTTTCCAAGGGCAGGGCGGCCCCCAAACTCTTGTTTTCTTGGTGTTTTCCTTTCCGCGTCATTGTCTTCCCCCGGTTTAGCGGCACGGAAAGTATTTTCTATTTCCATTTCCTCATCGTAAGGAATCTTTTGTTCTCTTGACCTGCAGTGTCTTGCCGCATAACAAGGTTACGGTGATGTTCTGTAGCTTTCGTTTTTGAGGAGAAGGCTTGTTCAAGTCCTCTTGGAAAAAGACGCGCCGCGTTTCCACGGGCACACTTTTGCACCCACCGGAGGGAACCTGCCACTTTTGCTTTTCCGGAACGCCTTTCTCGACGAAAGGGTGCTTTCTTTTCTTTCTTGCTCTAGTAAGGTGCTGGGGTTTGTCTCCTGAAGGGGGGTTTTGAAGCCGCGCCTTGCCACCATGGCCTGCACATCATTCTTAAATGCCTCCTGGTCGTTGTCCAGCCGCCTCGGGGCGGGCTGCCCATTGTTGCAACGTGCCCATGGTTCGTTTATGATAATCATAATAAAGGAATTCCCGATCTTTGACGGGTTGAGGCACCTTTCATCCAGTCTGAAGCGAAGGTGTCTTGGCCGCGGGGGTTTGGCAGACTCGGTGAGCCCCTGGCTGCCGCTGTGCTTGCACGCCGCCTGGCCCCCGCTTCTTTTCCTCGTTGAGTTGCGGGTGACGCCTTGCATACTTGTCATGTGCGGGAATCTGCCACTGACTGCACACTGCAAGCTGCCTCAATTCCCCCCCTTGAAGTGCGGGTTTGGGCGCTTTGTCCCTCCACTGCCCTTGCATCACTTTGCTGTAGCTAAAGTTTTCCTTGGGCCTTTACCCGGCGCGATAGGAAATTTGTTCTTCTTGCTTATAATTCAGCCTTCGCTTTAGGAGCACGAGATCACGCTCCTCGCTCACCTCCATCATGGTGACGTTGTCGTGATAGTCCCCTCGCCGCGGGGCTCAATTTCCATGGTGAAAATCTACCATGTCAATATCGTTGACGTAGACGCCCTCCCCGCGGGGCTCACTTTCCATGGTTACTTCTACCATGGCAATATCGTTGACGTAGACGCCCCTCGCCGCCAGACTTGCCTCCGCCGCTCAGGGCCAAGCATCGGCACCTCGTTGGCGTAGACACCACTCAGCCAAGGGTCCGGCCATCGACCCTTGTGACGCAGTGAAAAATAGACACAATTATGGACGACTCCCCGTCCCCGCTAAGGTCGCTCATCATAACGTCGTTTTCGTAAGGCAGCGTTACGATGCGAGGGTCGCTCATCACAACGTCGTTCTCGTAAGGCAGCGTTACGATGCGAGGGTGCCGAGCGGCGTTCTTGTCGGCCCAGGCTGTCGTCGCTGGTTGCGCCCTGGGTTTCTTTGACCCTAGTGGCGGGTGGGATGCCCTCTCCGGTTAAGACTTCCCTCAGGGTCCCGGCGGGGGTGCTGCCTGCATCTCGCGCCGACACTGCCGGGCATCGCCACTCTCTTGAGGAAGCAAACCGCGGCCTGTTTCCTTCCCAGGTGGCGGCCTCGCGTCGGGCCCACGCCAACACGTGCGGCTCCAGCTGGGGGGGTGAGGCGGCATTTAAACATTTCCTGGGAAAGGCCAGTGTTGATGGGGCGAACTCTATGCGCCTGCATTATTTTCTTTGGAGTAGCTCTTTTCCATCACTGGTCTCTCTTTATACTTTACTCATTTTCTTGCAAAACAGGCGACCCTCCTTAATTTAAAGGGTGATCTCTGATCCCCCTGTGAACAGCTTGGAGTTTGAAAGGGTTCCAAGATCCTCCAAGCCAAAGGGGCTTTATTGGCGATGGCGCCATATCTTCACCACTGCCATGGGAATCAGGAAATCCATGATGAGAGAATGGAGCCGACCCCCCCCCTCCCTTTTTCTCTTCCCCTCTCTTCCTCTCTCTCTCTTTTCTCTTCTCTCTCTCTCTCTCCCCTCTCTCGCTCTCTGAACGCATGTATCTCAAACTGAAAAAAACAATAAAAAAAAAAATAAAAAAAATCCCAAAAGAGCAACATTACCGTTCGAAAAATTCGGTAAATCACAAAAAAAAAACACAACACACACACACCCCACACAACACCAAAACCACACACACACACAAACCCCCAACCAAAACACACACACACAACACACATGCGCACGCGCGCCACACGGAAAAAGTAATTAGAACAAAGCTATGTGTGTGTTCTGCTTTTTTCTCCCTTAAAAATAGTTTTTTTTTTTTTTTTTTTTTTTTTTTTTTTTTTTTTTTTTTCTTGTTCCTGTGGCCTGTAGCAGTGGTGACCAGGCTCGGTGGTGGGTTGAAGTTCACTTGGGGGCCCGTGATGGTTGGTCTTTTCCGTTTGGTGGCGGGCGGATTCTTGTGGTGACGCCCGTGATTAGGTCATGCCGCCCCCTGGTCCTCCGATGCACTCGCAATCGAAGGTAGAGTTGATGGGCAGGCATGTGGGGTTCTTAGGCACCTCGACGGTGCAAGGGGGTTTTTATTTTCTTCGGGGATCGAACTTACTGCCGACCATCAAAAAATCTTGTTTTTCCATGAGTCGAGGGTAGTTTGGGGGGGAAAGGGAAATGATAGTCGAAAAAAGGAAAAAAGGAAAGAAAATAGAAGGTAGCCAGAGAGTTTTTGACCCAACCAAACAACCAGCGAGAGGATGGGAGAAAAAGGAAGGAGGGGGGTTGGGAGGAAGGGAAGGAGGGCTGTCAGGAAGTGAGGATAAAGAAAGGGAGAGAATGAGATTGCTGGTGAAATACTGCAATCGGCGGGCGGAAGTGGGGAGATGGGAAAATTTGACCTAAGGAAGCTCCTACTCTCTCCCCCCTCACAGTCCTACTCTCCTCTCCTCCTCTCCTCTCTCAAAGGAGCAACCAAAAATTCCTCTCTGCGAAATTCATCTTATGAAGAGGGACTGCGGGAAATTAATATGTTTTCCTTAAAAGGAACGTAGAATCCGTGGGGACTTGATAGAAACCTTAAGATCCTAAAAGGTTTTGATGTCATTAATAAGAGAACCTATTCGAGCTTTCAACTCAAGTGACAACAAGAAATAATGGTTTAAAAACTAAACGGTCAACGTTGCATCACCGATCTCCGTTAAAAAATTATTTCAATGTTAGAGTCGTTGATCGATGGAACAAGTCACCCGCAAATGTTGTCGGAGCCCAACCACAATAAACTACATTCCAAAAACAGACTTGACGCGCACTGTAAAGTAAATGGGTATGATAGTGCGAATTCGGGATCTAGTCCCCGTATCGATTAGTTGTAGTTTGGTAGTGGTAGTTGTAGTTAGTATTTTTCATATCCTATCATTCTGCACTATGAAACTTCCATGTTCCTATCCTCTTTAGGGACATGGTATCATTTTCCAACTGTTTTCTTCCAAGTAGTTGATAGTTAGTAGTATGTAGTTCAGCAGATACCCTCGCTATGGACCAATAGGTCTCCTGGTGTCTGTTACTCCTATGTAATCCTATGTAATCCTCACCTGTGCTGTCTGGCCCTCCATCACTACCTGGATCATGGATTTCAGCGCCCAAACTTACCTGCGGAAAGAGAAAAGCAAAAAGGTTACCCTCGAGTCTAATGGTTAAAGCGGAAATGCTTATTATCAAGATCACGACTACAACTACCACTGCTACAGCTTTATCTATCATCATCATCATCATCATTGCTATCATTACCTTTATTACTATTAGTATTATCATTATTGTTATCCTCTTTGTTATAATTATCAATATAATATATAATCACTATAATCAGTAGTAGTAGTAGTAGTAGTAGTAATGGTGCATAGACAAGGGAGTGAAAAGAAAAGATAATAGCTACTACTCCTACCTCCACGTTATTATGTACGCCCAGTTACTATTATAGTAACCACTAACACCAGGGTACAAAACTACCACCTTGCACATTTGATTAATATAGTTTGTATCTGTATAAGGGTTAGAAAACAAAGCATGATATAGCAAGGGTTAGTAGCATAGAAAAAGTTTAAAATAATAGTGGTGGTAGTAGTAGTAGTAGTAATAATAGTGGTGGTAGTAGTAGTAACAATAGTGGTGGTAGTAGTAGCAGTAGTAATAATAGTGGTGGTAGTAGTAGTAACAATAGTGGTGGTAGTAGTAGTAGCAGTAGTAATAATAGTGGTGGTAGTAGTAGTATCCGTAATGGTATATAGTCATTAGTGTAGTGTAATAGTTTGGTTACTATTCAGTAACAATAGTAATGTTATTCTTATGTTAGTGTCCACGTTAGTAAATAAAAAGGGTGGTAGTATAGTATCCGGGTTATACAAGACACAACACACAAACATAATCTAACACCCATCACAAAAAACCAGAAAAACAAATAGCAAACAACTCCACATTTCTCTCTTCCCACACAATACACACACATTCCCACTCAAAAAAAAGACACACACGAACACACCAGCAATACAGTGAGTAAATCATCTTGACAGCTCAAACACACACATACACACACACACACTACACACACACACAAAACACACACACACACACACACACACACACACACACACACATTACAACACACACACACACACACACACACACCCCCACACACACAACACCCCACTCACAAACACAAGCACACACACACACACACACACACACATACAAAGTGAGATCAAATCATTCTGGAAAGCTCGGTAAACACACACACACACACACACACACACACACACACACACACACACACACACACACACACACACACACACACACACACACACACACACACACACACACACACACACTTCTTTTGTTACACACGAATAAATGTATAAAAAACTAGGAATGCAAGTGAAAGTAAAAATCTATTTCAAACACATATGACTTAATTAATATTTTTGAAACGGTTTTATTGTGGGTATGGAATAACCCCCCCCCCACCCACCCCGCCCCCACCCCTTCTCATCGATACGCCAATACATGGGTTAATATAATAAGTAATAAAACCCGGATATTGAAAGTGCATCAATATCGCTCTGAATCAATTAAATTTAAATTTTATAAGGGAGTTTTGATTTTTAGTTATATTGTTGTTGTTTGCATTATTATCATTATATCATATACATTTCTTATATCATTATTACAATTATTATCATTAATATCAATATCACCATTTTACCATTATCATCATTATTAACCATTATCATCATTATTAACTATTGCTTTTTTGTCTAAACATTTTTAGTACGTATTAGTAGCGGCATTATCATTATTAATTTAATTACACAACACAACACACACACACACACACCCCCACACCCACACACACACAAACCAACACACACCCACACCCACACCCACACACCCATACACACACCCACCCACACCCACACCCACACCCACCCACACCCACACCCCCACACCCACACCCACCCACACCCACACCCACACACCCACACCCACACACACACACACACCCACCCACACCCACACCCACACACCCACACCCACACCCACACACACACACACACACACCCACACACACACACACACACACACACACACATACATTTACTTTCATTCCTTTCACACTAACGTGGGAATCATTCCATCCTCCCGACCTTAAATAAAGAAAAGAAAAAAGAAATTTTGGGTGATGAGCAGCTGCTTCTAAACGCATGCAGAACTGCTTCTCATAAACTTGTAAAATTATTCACATGACAAATACAAACACTCACACACATATTCCCTTCTTTTCAAAGCATTTCAGGAGTAGTATACCAACGTCACGCCTTGCTAATTAGCCATGACGTCACAATAGTTTATTTACAGCCAATCACAACACATTATGGAACACGTCCAGGCCAATTAACACACGGGAGTTATATTTTCGACGGGTAAACACGACTTTTTGTCTTCGAAATAGCACCACAAAACAAGTATATATTCAGCCAATGATGACGCTGCATGGAGTATTTTCAGCCAATCAAGGCATGAAATAATTTTTTTTCCAACCAATAACCTCACGCTAGGCACTATTTTTAGCCCGCCGGGATCCAGAACGGATTCCTCGCCACCAAGACCGCTAAGGGAAGGACTATTTTTGGCCAATAAAGACACAAAACACGATGTCTTAGGGCGAAGGCTGCCTTGCTAATAAGTGCCGCGGTCAACCAATCAACGCAAGGATTGCAAGATTCAGTTTCTGGATGACAAAATGACCTCATCTCATTTCCTCCTCCTCCTCCTCACATTTCCCCTCCTTTTTGCACAAATTTCCTTCAATACACGCAACTGTAAACACCCTGCAAATGATACAGCAATCTTACACTTTCCATTGTGTTACAAGAGGCAATATGTATTCAGAGCTGCGGCGGCATTTCCTCACTTAAATGAAATTGGGCTTTGATGGAAAATTATTGGCTTGTTGCAATCTAATAAGCATAAAGCGTTTGCCTGCTTCACGCGTGGATGTATTGGGCTCTCTGCGATATTTTGCAAACGCTATAAACTCAGGGACACAACAGGGCGCTTTCCTCATATCATTTTATTTTATTAATTTTATTCATTATATATTTTATTTATATATTTCGATTCATTTGATCAACATGCCCGTTATCTCCTTTATCACCTATTGTAACAGTTACTCGTATCCATCATCATGCATGTCTTTCTCTAACCTTAAGTCCCTCTAAGAAGAAGCTTTTATTCATTTCGTTTCTATTTAAACCATGCTAAAACACTGACCAAAAATAATTGAAGATGTGAAAATCCTTGTTTTATAACTTTAGGAGTACTCGTAAGTCTCGTCTCTGTAGACTTTGAAAATAATATGTACGAGCACACATATTCACATCACTATGTCTAATGGTGCATTGGTTTCGGTGAGTTCAGTTTGGCGTGTTATACCTTGTACTGCATTTCAATGTTGGATATTCAATGTACAACCATCATATATCTCGCTATACGTTTTATTCGCAAATCAAATTAGAATGGATGGTAAACCCGTGGATCTTTCTGTTACAGTGTATGCTACTAACTCTCCTTCACATTCTTTTATTCCTAAATCAATTGCAAAGACAAATATACAAAACACAAGATGAATACTTGAATTTGAATATATATTTCATTTCATTTATCTGCACAAACATTCCGCCCACACTTAATATCATCTCTCTCTCTCTCTCTCTCTCTCTCTCTCTCTCTCTCTCTCTCTCTCTCTCTCTCTCTCTCTCTCTCTCTCTCTCTCTCTCTCTCTCTTTCTCTCTCTCTCTCTCCATTTATAAATTGCACATGAAGTTCACGATAGATACACAAAACACTGCACTAAAAGATCTACAAAAGAGACGTGTGAGTGTATGTATATAAAACAAATGTATGTAAAACTTTGTCTCGGTGACGAAAACACACACAAAGTTAACAAAACTTACCTCGAGAAATGCAGACTAAAATATCCTCAGTAGTTATCGCCACAACGAATTCTCTCTCTTCTCTCTCTCTCTCTCTCTCTCTCTCTCTCTCTCTCTCTCTCTCTCTCTCTCTCTCTCTCTCTCTCTCTCTCTCTCTCTCTCTCTCTCTCTCTCTCTCTCTCTCTCTCTCTCTCTCTCTCTCTCTCTCTCTCTCTCATGGTATCACTTCCTTATCACAGACTAACAGCCACAACTGCACATAATGGCCAACGATTCACTTTCTTCTTTGCATTCTGAGTCCAAATTCTGACGTGTTCCAAACAGTGAAGATAGAAATAATAAACCAGATTTCGCAATTCCTGGCATTACTTCTTCGCAAACCATCCACACCACTTTGCCTGCCATTAATTTCCTCTATTGCTACATTACACCTGGTTGTCCTATGAGCCTTATGTCTCTGTGGAAGATTGTCACGGAGGCTGGATGAATTTTTTTTTTCAAAGACAACGAAGATTATTATTTGGACAATATTTTTCAATTACTATTTAATTAAAAACCCATCAGTTATTTTACATTTTTAGACATTTTTGTTTTTGCTATATCATTCATTGAGTGTTCTTTATGTTACATTATAATTTATTGGGGGGAGAATACTGTTTCGATAACAATAAATAATTCTTTAAATTCCTTAAGCCTTTTCATGGGCGAGGATTTATTTGTCTGCACCATAATGGATCATTTTAGTTCAGTCATTCTGTACCCATGCTATTCCATATATTGTATTGTTATATTATATCCTCAAAGCATTATGGGGGGGGGGGGGGTCAGCAGCATTTTCGTTGCATTGTAAGACCTAACACGCCTAAGTTTTGCGTGTGACAGTGCAGCAGTGATTGTGTTATTGCTAAAGACCACACACGTCATTCAACACAGATACACTCTTTGAAAAAAAGGGTAGGAAAAGGGTAGAAAAGGGTATTTGTAGTGATGAAATACTGCTACCCTTTTTCTACCCTTACAAATATACCCTTTCGGATCGACGCAAATATACCCTTTTCCAACCCTCTCGTCTAAAAAAGGTAGATAAAGGGTAGATGAAGGGTATAATCGGCAGCATCTACCCTCCAGCCTGGACATAGGGTTTAAAAAGGGTAGTGATGGTGCGATGTAACAATTCGACCCTTAATGTACCCCCAATTTCTGAGAGTGTAGGCATTATACATAGCAAAGGCAATCACTGCAGAGAATAAAGTGTTGCATCCTTCTTTTGTCCCTCCAGCCTTCATTTGTTTTCCAGCAGTATTTTTATTTATAACAAAGGAAAGACTCGGAGCGTTTGCGACACATACTTACATGGGAAGCGAGTTGAGTGAAATTACGTAAAAATGAAGTTACCTACATGGAAATGCGAGTAAAATATTTAACAGGTAAAGTTGAAGGGAAAGTCTGGCGCGTTAAATTAATGTTATCTCGCAGTCAAGTGAAATTACAAGTAAAACTGTCGAGGAAATAAAAAAGTACATTTACGTGAAACTTTAAATTGCAGTGAGATAGTTTATTTAACCGCTCGAACTCAATTTAAAACTTAATCATGTTTGGATTGGAAAAATGGAGACAATCAAGCATCTGAGAATATATCCGTTAATGAAATACTTGACAAATTAAGGCAGAGGTATATACAGCTCGGAAAATATGCGACCGAAAGGGTTAAAGAAAAATCAAGGGTTTTAAGATTAGTTTCAAGATTTCCAAGATAATAGTTTTATCATTATCTATCTGTATGTAATTAACACACTGGGGAGGGCCATGCATACCACACATTTACCTGAAGAGAAGGACACAGAGGGGCGTCTCCAGGGGCCCCCAGTGGTGCAGGTCCACCCTCGCCTCGCGGCCAGGGGAGGAGGTGGTGATTTTTCTCTCTTTCCTCTTTTTCCTCCAAAGTTTTCTCTCCCTCCCTGACACAATGCCTGGACTTCCCACTTCCTTTCCTTTCCTCAACTCTCCAAGGGATTTTCCTGGAGCGTGACCTTGCAGGGGAGGGGTGTCCGCCTCTCCCCCAGCCCCGTCCTCTCCTCCATCTCCTTCCACCCTTTCTAACAAACTTGACCTAATGTCGCCGTGTTTCCTCGCACTTTCCACCTCCCTGGGAACAGATGTGGCCGATCTCCCACGAGTCAGGTCGATTATCTGCTCGACGGGGTTCAGTTCGGGGCTCGTGGGGGAGGTGAAGGATGCCCGACGCTTGAGAGGCCGCGAGAAGGTGTGGGAGACGGTGTGGGAGAGGCGTGTGCGATCCAAGGGGGTGCTGGAGGAGACGCTGAAGGAGGCACTACGGTCCAGGGAGGCTGTTCGGCGGCGGAGGCGGTGGAGAGGGGAGGAGCAGGGCGAGGCAGTGGTGGTGGTGGACGGCATGTAACTTGCATCCATCGCACTTTTACGACCCGGATACGACACGTGCAAGGCTGGCATGGCAACGCCTGGTAACACAACACGTCACCCCGAAGGCAACACTCAACACACAACACACACACACACAGATACATTTACATATTTATATACATGACGGAATACCTCGAACCGTCAATGTGTCGCAACTAAATAAATGAAAAGAACAAGGGAAAAAACAGCAGAACCTACATTCACACACACATACATCCACAAGTTGCCACGGGAGAGTGTCAAGTGTCATACGAGCCTCAGTCCTTCCTCGATTGATGACGTGAAGAAAATAAAGACAATTTTTCTTTCCTTTTCAGTAACAAACAACTTGATTTTGACAGACTACAGAAAGAATCGGTTTCGAGTTGCTGAAATTCAAAATATACTCGATTACTACGAGATAAAAAGAGCACACACAGAACGAAAGAATAATATACTGTTAAATACATACAGGATTTCTTCTAGAGAGTTGTAGACCTTGGTTAAATTCACGTACTTAAATACGCCGTAATTACCTTAAAAAAAATTCAATTCACGCACGATCACCAATAAAAGTGAGATCCAATAACCAGCCTCACAGGGTACACACACACCACACACACACACACACACACGCACACACACGCACACACACACACACACACACACACACACATATTACTGACACACAAAACAGGCATCATAATATCATACGTCAGATACAGAGATGAAGGCTGTCAGGGAGAAATTGGTGGGCAAAAGTAAGGGGCACGTAGGAGGGATAATAAAGGGGAAAGAGTGAAAGTAGGAGGAAACTGATTGTGTGGAGGAAAAATACAAAGGAAAATTAGGCTGTTACACCAAATCAGAGGAAAATAAGTAAAAAAAAAAGTGTAAAGTAGAAATATCTGATGAAATACCTAGTAAAAGCTGTTCGTGTGAAAAATATGAAGGAAAATTCTGAGAAAATGATGATGTGTTGAGAAAAAATTATGTTGGGGAAACGTGTGAGAAAAAAATTTGAATATCCAATGTACAGAAAAAAAATATTGATGTGAAGATCATAGAGGGAAAGAGTGAGGGAAAAAGTGAGATGGCGTGAGGAAAATGAGGGGGAAAAAGAGGGTGAGGAGGATAACATATGGTGTCATGAGGAAAAACATTATTGGGCCGTTTTATCAAGGAGGAAAAAAGTAAATATATGTTGCGCTTGGGCAGCTAGGAAGGAGGAGGAAGGAGGAGGAGGAGGAGGAGGAGGAGGAGAGGAGGAGGAGGAGGAGGAGGAGGAGGAAAGGAGGAGGAGGAGGAGGAGGAGGAGGAGGAGGGAGGAGGAGGAGAGGAGGAGGAGAGGAGGTAGGAGGAGGGAGGAATGAGGAGAGGAGGAGAAGGAGAAGGAGAAAGGCTGGAGAAGGACAGGCACAGGATAAACGCCGACGAATAATGACAAAGAGGAGAAGGAGGATAAAAAGGAAGAAAGGAAGACCAAAAAAAAAAGGAAAAAAAGGAAAAAAACGAAAAGGAAAGACTTCACACACACACACACACACACACACACACACACACACACACACACACACACACACACACACACACACACACACACACACACACACACACACACACACACACACACACACACACACACACACAACACACACACACACACACACACACAAACTTTCACCACTATCACACTAAACATGCATAAATCACACTTCCCACTAATCATACTGATCAGAACATTAAGAATACTGTATCTCTTCTTACATCTTTCGCAATTGAATAGTCGCCACTCCAGGCACTTAACTCACTTTCCCTCCTCACAACATCTGGCTCACAACGCAAGGTAAGAACAATTTTTTTTCACATTTCTAACATATATTTCAACATAATATAAAGACATCTTTTTTGTGTGTTTTGCTGTTTCTGAATGTTTCAAAAATGCGATGTCATTATATTACATTACAATGAGTAGACTACGATGATACAGTTTTCCATACCAATGATGATGATTACAATGATAATAATAATAATAATAATAATAATAATAATAATAATAATAATAATAATGAAAATAATAATAATAATAATAATAATGATAATAATAATAATAATAATAATAATGATAATAATAATAATAATAATAATAATAATAATGATAATAATAATAATGACAACAACAATAACCTCGCACTATTTATACTTTAATACTTAATTTGGCCACCATACATGCAAAGGGTAAAAAAAATTCATTAGCAGATATGAAATCATACCAGTAAAAATGCAATGCAATCAGATAAAAAAAAAAAATCATGCTCAGAGCCAAATAGGGATTCACTGTGAACACGAATAAAGGGTAAAAGCCTGACATTTCCAATTACAAAATACCAAGTGAGTCGGAATAATTGTTTGGGAGGCGGGGGGCGAGGGGGGTGGGGAGTGCTCTCGTCGACTTGCATCGACGAGAGCAAGTCAATCAGAGGTTCCCAGCGCCGCAGACAATTAGCAAAATGCATCCACACCAAAGAAGGAGAAAAAGAAACGGAGTGTGTGTGTGTGTGTTGTGTGTGTGTGTGTGTGTGTGTGTGTTGTGTGTGTGTGTGTGTTGTGTGTGGTGTGTGTGTGTGTGTTGTGTGTGTGTTGTGTTGTGTGTGTTGTGTGTGGGTGTGTGTGTGTGTGTGTGTGTGTTGTGTGGGGTGTGTGTGTGTGTGTGTTGTGTGTGTGTGTGTGTGTGTGTGTGGTGTGTCTAAAGGTGGGAGGCAGACAGTGAGAAAATACAATGAAGAGGATGCAAAGTAAGAACCGCAGGGAAAATTGTGGAAAAAAATGGGAAACAATAAGAAAGAGAATGCAGTGCAGTATTGTTACAGTGAAAGTGTAATAGAAGAAAGAATGAATGACACACACACACACACACACACACACACACACACACACACACACACACACACACACACACACACACACACACACACACACACACACACAGTTTCCCAAGACAACGAGAGGCAATACAGTTACATTTTCCCCAATTTCTCGATTATCATGAAGAATGTCCGCGTGTGTGGGTGGAGGGGCAGGGGGGGGGGAAGAGGAGGGGGTGCGCACAAATTTGCACACAAAAATAACGTATTACCTATTGGGAAACACAAATTTGAAGAGCATACGTAACCGTACACACACACACACACACACACACACACCACACAGCACGCACACACACCACACACACCACACACGACCACGCACACACACCACACACCACGCACGACCTCAAAACAACGCAAGCACGCAAGTACAGAATGACTGGTGCCCTTCGGCAGAGTCAGGGAAAATATGACGGAAAAGTGGAGACTAAAGGAGCAGGGCAAGAGGAAACAAATTGCTAGTGATTGCTAAAAGGTGTTGCAAAAAAGAAAAAATACAACCCGAGCCGGCGGCCAGGTGTCTGGCGCGGCTTGCAGGAGGTCGCTATGGAAGACCTTGCTACCCGAGGTTATTTCTTACTCTCCTTGTGTGTGTGTAGAGAGGGAGCAAACATGGAAGGTGGAAGGAAAACGGCAGAAAAAAAGGAAAAACTTCACATACCAAATAGAAAGTTGAAATGAAAAGCAAAGAGTAGACGCGAAGGGGAGACACAAAACAAAACACCAAAAATAGGGAATAGCAAGAAAATAAATAAAGGAAAGAGGAGAATGTGATATTAATAAGACAATAAAGCAAAGTGAAATCAAGAAAAATGATAAGAGGATGAACAGGAGAGGTAATAAGTGTTGAGAAAGAAGGAACAAGGGAGGAAAGGAGGAAAAGAAAAAAAATAATGGAAAGGGGAGAAAAAAGCAATAAGAAAATGAAGCAAATTGCAACGAAGAAAAATGACAGGAGGAAGAACACGAGAGGTAATAAGTGTTGCGAAAGAGAACACCGGAGGAAACAAGGGAGAGAAGGAGGGAATAAGAGAGGGAGGGAGTGATGAAGGAGAGAGGGAGGGAGTGATGAAGGAGGAAGAGGAAGGAGACGGGAGGGGTGATGAAGGAGAGAGGAAGGGAGTGATGAAGGGAGGGAAAGGAGGGAAGGAGAGAGGGAGGGAGTGATGAAGGGGAGGAAAAGGAGGGAAGGAGAGAGGGAAGGAGTGATGAAGGGGAGGCCGCAGGGTGTACCAGACAGCAAGACAGTCACGTCACGCTTGTTACACCAATGCATGTTAACTATTTCTCTGGATTGTTTCTATTATCACACAACTTACTTTCCTGCACGCACACACACACACACACACACACACACACACACACACACACACACACACACACACACACACACACACACACACACACACACACACACACACACACACAAAGAACATGACACACACACACACACACATGAAAGAAAGACTGGATAAATGTAGATACGGAGACGGGACCACACGAATGTAGCTAAGGCCCTGTAAAACACAACTAGGTAAAACACACACACACACACACACACACACAACACACACACACACACACACACACACCACACACACACACACACACACACACACACACACACATAAAAAAGCTAAATGTATGTATAATATAGCCTACAAAATAATACAGCCAAAAAGCCATCAATACAATACATAAAAGAAACTATCCCCACTATTCATCATGCCATGCAGTGACCTCATCTCTCTCAAAGCGCCCTCATCATCCCTACGCAGCCATCCAATACCCGCACCAACACCCTACGATCCCCTTCCATGCTACATATCAAGTGTCCCCTCATATGCGGAAGGAAAATAAAACAGGACCATAAGACAAGGAGCCACACTGAGAGAGCATAAGAGAGAGAGAAGAGAGAAAAGAAAGAGTAGAGAGAGAGAGCCTAGTATGAGGGGAGGAGAGAGAGAGAGAGAGAGAGAGAGAGAGACATAGAGGAGGACAGACGAGAGAGAGGACGATGAGAGAGAGAGAGAGAGAGAGGAGAGAGAGAGAGAGAGAGAGGAGAGAGAGAACGAGAGAGAGATGAGGAGAGGAGAGTAGAGAGAGAGAGAGAGAGAGAGAGAGAGATGAGGAGAGAGAGAGAGAGAGAGTGTGTGTGTGTGTGTGTGTGTGTGAGTGGTGAAGGATATTAACGACTGAGGAAGCAACGAAGAAAATATAAGAAAGAGAAGAATATATTGGTATGACGCACTACAAAGGCAACAGAGGGGAAGGAAAAGAGAGGAACACGTAAAGGAACAGGAGGGGAAATGAAAGAGACTGAGGGGAAACAGATCAAAAGGGAAAACATGGGCTTTGAGGGGCGTGAGGGAGCGGGCGTGGGCGTGGGTGTGAGAGGAGCGTTTGGGTTGCCATGGTATCAGGAGGGAAAGAAAGCGAGGAGGAGGAGGAGGAGGAGGAGGAGGAGGAGGAGGAGGACGATGATTACATAGGATTACATAGGAATAACAGACACCAGGAGACCTATTGGTCCATGACGAGGGTATCTGCTGAACTACATACTACTAACTATCAACTACTTGTAAGAAAACAGTTGGAAAATTATACCATGTCCTTAAAAGAAGATAGGAACATGGAAGTTTCATAGTGCAGAAAAATAGGGTATGAAATATACTAACTACAACTACCACTACCACTACAACTAATCGATCCGGGGGACTAAATATGAATTCGCAGGGCACTTCAATACCCATTTTTTTTACAGTGCGCTTTTCAAGCTAGTTTTTAAAGTATTTATTGTGTTGGCTCCGAAAACTTTTGCGGGGTTAGCTTTTTCCATCGATAAACCGATTTAAACATTGAAAAAAATTTTTTAAAGGGAGATCAGGATGAAACTTTGGCCCGGGTTTATTTTTAAAAACCTTTATTTTTTTTGTCACTTAAATTTGAAAGCTCGAAAAAGAGGGGGGAAGGAGGAGGAGGAGGAGGAGGGGGAGGAGGAGGGGGGAGGGGGAAAAAAAGGGGGAAAAAAGGAAAAGGAAAGGAAAGGGGGGAAAGGGGGAAAAGGAAAAGGAGGGAAAAAGGAAGGGAAATGGGGGAAGAAGGAAAAAAAATTTAAAGGAAGAGGGGAAGAGGGAAAAAGGAAGAGAAGGAAGAAGGAAAGAAAAAGGTTTGGAAGAAGGAAGAGAAAAAGGCAAATTAAGGAAGAGTTTTTTTTAGAGAGACGAGAGAGAGAAAAGAAAAGGGGGGAGAGAAAAGAGGGGGAGAGAGAGAGGGGGGGAAAAAGAGGAAAAGGGGCCCGGGGGCGGGGAGGAGAAGAGAGAGAGAAGAGGGGGAGGGGAGAGGGGAGAGAGGGGAGAGAAAAGGAGAGAGGGGAAGAGACGGAGGGGAGAAGAGGGAGAGAGGGAGGAGAGGGGTGGGGGAAAAGAGGGGGAGAGAGAGAGAGAGAGGGGAGAGAGGGGGGAAGGGGGAGAGAGAAAAAAAAAAAAAAAAAAAAAAAAATGAAAGGCCCAGAAAAAAATTTTTAAAAAAAAACCATGGGAAAACCCCTAAAACAAAACCCTTTGGAAATGATATGGGTTTTATAAAAGGGAAAAAACCTTATAAAAACTCTTTTAAAAACCCTAATTGAGCAGATTTTTAAATTTTGGGTGCGACTTTTTGTGCTGCTGCTCCCCCTGAGGGCATTTCCCGGGGGGCCAAAATTCCCCGGGAAGAGATCAAGAAATACGGGTAAAAAAATTGACCCAGGGTGTAGTGACCCGGGCTGTTGGATGCGGGAAAGAAATAAAAGGAAAAGAAAAAAAAGAAAGACGGTTTACAGAGAAAAAAAAAAGGGTAAATAAAACAAAAACTACGTAAAAAAGGAAAATAATAGGGGAAAATGTAAAGGTGTTTTGAAGCAAGCAAGGAAAAAGAAAACAAAAAAACAGTGAGCATGGAAGAGGGATAAAAAAATAGAGAGAGGGGAGAGAGAGGGGGGAGAGAGAGGGGAAGAGGAGAGGGGGGAAGGGGAGAGAGGAGGATGAGGAAGAGAGAGAGAGAGGAGAGGAGGGAGAGGGAGGAGGAGAGAGAGAGAGGAGAAGAAAACGAGGGGAGAGGGAGAGAGAGAGAGAGGGGAGAAAAGGAGAGAAAAGAGGGAAGAGAGGAGTGGGGAGAGAGAGAGAAGACGGAGAGAGAGAGAGAGAGAGAGAGAGAGAGAGAAGAGGAACAAGGAGGGAAATTTTAAACACACGAGGGAAATTTTAAAGAAAGGAAAAAAGGAAAATTGCCCCGGAAGGAAAGGAGAAGGAAAAAGGTTTTTAAAAGGGGTTTTGGGGGAAAAAACCCCAAACACACCCCCGGGGGCTTTTGTTTTGTTTTGGGGGTTGTTGGTGGGGGTGGGTGTTTTTTGTTTTTGATTGTTGGGGGTGGGGGGTGTGTGTGTGTGTGTTTGTGTGTTGTGTGTGTGTTGTGTGTGTGTGTGGGTGTGGGGTGTGTGGGTTGTGGTGGTTTTGTGTGTGTGGGGGGTGTGTGTGGGGTTTTTGGTTGTGTGTGTGTGGGGGTGTGGGGTGTGGTGTGTGTGTGGTTTTGGGTTTTGTTTTTGTTTTTTTTTGTGTGTGGGGTGGGGTGTGTGTGGGGGTTGGTGTGTGTGTGTGGGGTGTGTGTGTGGTGGGGTTGTGTGTGTGTGTGTGGGGGGGTGGGGGGGGTTTGGGGGGGGTGGGTGTGGGTGTGGGGGGTGGGTTGGGTGGGGGTTGTGGGTGGGTGGGGGGTTTGGGTGGTGTGGGGGGTGGTGGGTGGGTGGGTGGTGGGTGGGTGGGGTGTGTGTGTGTGGGTGGGGTGGGTGTGTGTGTGTGTAGTCCCCCCCATCTATATACTATGGGTTTACACAAAGGTCTCCATCCCCTTTTTCCCCAACATCTTTCCTCTCTCCTCCTCTTTCTTTTTTCCTTTCTTGATAATCCCCCCAAAAGGAAAACCTTTTTGCCCTCTCCCCCCCTTTCCCTTTAATCACCCCCTTATCCTTTACCCTTCAATCGACCCCCAACAACAAAAAAAACCCAAAACACAGTGACCAACCCCCCCGGACACCTCCTTTCCCTTTCACCATACAAAATGAAATAATAATGATAGTGGGGAAAAAGGAGGGGGACTTTAATTTTTTTCCTTCACATGTTGATGAAATAGATGTACAGTAGAAGAAACATTAGTGATCTTAAAGGGAAACATATCAAGGAAGGAGAACAAAAGGTCAAGCATAAAAGGAGACCAGAATCAGGAAAGTGATGATTAGGATGACCAAAAAAAAAAAAAAATAATAATAATAACAATAATATAAAAATTACAAAAAATAATGATAATATTTCATTCCAAACGAATAGGTTTTATTTTCCCCCAAACACGTGACACTCAACATATAAATCATAATACGGGAAAGAAAAAATACAAATAGTCACACCACCTCTGTCATCCATAGAAAACAAAAACAAAAAAAACTAAGACTTCCAATGTGTAAGGAAACGCAACAAAGCAGGACCGCCTTTCCCGTGCCTCAGCCACTCCATGATCACTCCACCTCATTCACTCCCTCCCTCCCACAATCACTCCACTAACACTTCCCTCCACCACCATCTCCACGCCAATACCCTAATCCACTCGCCCTTACCCTCTCTAAGACCTTCCGCACAAATAGGGCTCTCTCTCTCTCTCTCCCCTCTCCCCTCTCTTCTTTTCTCTCTCTCTCTCTTTTCTCTCTCTCTCTCTCCTCTTTTTCTCTCCCCTCTCTCTCTCCTCTCTATTCTCTCTCTCCCCTCTCCCTCCTTTTCCTCTCTCTCTTCTCTCTCTCTCTCTCTCTCTTCTTCTGG
>JACEEZ010009299.1:50000-55000 GCA_016584305.1 Chionoecetes opilio | reverse complement strand
GGGGAGAGGAGAGAGAGAGGGCAGACGAAGAGAGAGGAGAGAGAGAGAGAGAGAGAGCAGAGGGCTTACTGTTGCAAAATTCCGGAAACATATATTGCTCAAAGGGAGAAGGAAAGAGGAAGAGAAGGAGGAAGAGTTTGAGAGTCGGTGTCGTTGAATGTTACTGAAGAGGAGGTAAAAGAGAGAATGAGAAGTAAAGAGCAGATGAAGGAGATTTAGGTGTGTAACGGAGGAGAGGATAGGGAAGTAAGAGTAAGAGGAGGGCTTTACCACCAAGAGGAGACAGCAACGTATAAGATAGAAGAAAGGGAGGAACAGGACGAGGTGGAAAACGAAGTGACAGGAAGGAGAAAGGACATTGCTACCATTTTTAACCCCTTCACACCCAGATCTTTCCTTTGCTGTAAAAAAATTGTATGTTCGTGGCCATAAAATTACAAAAATTAACTTAATATACCAAATGAGTTAGTCGACAAGGATTTTAAACAGGTCATATGTATACAATATTGTTCATACTCATTAAAATTGTTTAATGGTAGCCAAATTACAATGGAAATTACGTTGTGGGCCTCAAGGGGTTAAATTTGAGGTTAGGTTAGAAAGAAAGGGTGTGAGGAAAAGAGGAAGCGTAAAGCAAAGGAGAGGAAATATTGAAGAAGTTAAAACAGTGTATATGAACCAATAGACAAGAAAATTACGGCGTTAAAGAAAGTGGAAAAGGAAGCGAAGATTGATAAGGCTGTAACGAAAAAGGAGAAGGAGGAAATTTACATATAAGGATTACATAGGAACAACAGCTACCAAGAGGCCTATCGATGTATAACGAGAGTATCTGCTGAACTAAGCCCTAGAGGAAAAAAAAAGAAGCCTACAAGCGCTATAGGCATCAATGTAAAAAAAAAAAAAAAAAAAAAAAAAAGATCTAGCACGATATATCAAACTACATGAGGGACAAACAGATAGTATAGAACAAGTCTCCTCCCCGCCTATCCCTCCTTCCTGCAACATGCCACCAGGAAACAGTTGGAAAGAAAAGACCATGTAGATACACCTTGCATCAAATAGGTAAATGGAAATGCCATAGTAAAGAATAAAGAATAGAAAATAGAAGGGAAACAGTGTAAAACTAAAACTAGTGTTGGTTCATGTGTGTGTGTGTGTGTGTGTGTGTGTGTGTGTGGTGTGTGTGTGTGTTGTGTGTGTGTGTGTGTGTGTGTGTGTGTGTGTGTGTGTGTGTGTGTGTGTGTGTGTGGGTGGTAGGGTGGTGGTATGGTGTGTGAGTGTGGTGTGTGTGTGGGGCGTGTGTGTGGTTTGTTGTGCTGTGTGTGTGTGTTTTGTGTGTGTGTGTGTTGTGTAGGTATGTGGATGTGTGTAGTGTGAGGTGGTGTTGTGTGTGTGTGTGTGTGTGTGTGTGTGTGTGTGTGTGTGTGTGTGTGTGTGTGTGTGTGTGTGTGTGTGTGGTGTGGTGTGTGTGTGTGTGTGTGTGTGTGTGTGGTGTGTGTGGTGTGTGTGTGTGTGTGTGGTGTGTGTGTTGTGTGTGTGTGTGTGTGTGTGGGGTTGTGTGTGTGTGTGTGTGTGTGTGTGTGTGTGTGTGTGTGTGTGTGTGTGTGTGTGTGTGTGTGTGTGTGTGTGTGTGTGTGTGTGTGTGTGTGTGTGTGTGTGAGGGGAGGGGGGAGTAAAATTACATACGATGCAATTTCAGAACCTATTTTCCTCGAATTATCCGTCTATCCTGTTTCTTTTTCGTGTCTGTTTTTTCTGTGTTGGCTTCGAAAACAATAGCTGGTAACTCGTTCCATCGATTGAAGAGGAGGAGGAAAATAGATGAGATTGATGCAATGAAAAAACTTACGAAATCCAGAGAGAACAAAACAAGAGAAAAAAGAGAAAGAGAGACAGAGAGAAAGAGAGAGAGAGAGGAAGGCAGACCAGCAGATAGAAAAGCATACACAGACAAATAGATATCAAGCTACACAGAAAAATGTAAACAAAGAAACCCGATGAAACAGCACGACAAAACCATCCGAATATTGAAAACGACTGAAATAAAAGTTAAACACACTAAAAGAGGCGAATGAAGATAAATCGAAAGCAGTGACAATAGAAGAGCACTAGGAGAACAACAACACCCTAAACACAAAAACTCAATTCATATAACTTTTACTCGTGTGTCTGTTCGTGTGTGTGTCTGTGTGTGTGTGTGTGTGTGTGTGTGTGTGTGTGTGTCTCTCTGTTCGTGTACGTATGTGTGTGTGTGTGTGTGTCTGTTCGTGTGTGTGTCTGTGTGTGTGTGTGTGTGTGTGTGTGTGTCTGTTCGTGTACGTATGTGTGTGTGTGTGTGTGTGTGTGTGTGTGTGTGTCTGTTCGTGTACGTATGTGTGTGTGTGTGTGTGTGTGTGTGTGTGTGTCTGTTCGTGTACGTATGTGTGTGTGTAGTGTGTGTGTGTGTGTGTGTGTGTGTGTGTCTGTTCGTGTACGTTGTGTGTGTGTGTGTGTGTGTGTGTGTCGTGTGTGTGTGTGTGTGTGTGTGTCTGTTCGTGTGTGTGTGTGCGTGTCTGTTCGTGTACATGTGTGTGTGTGTGTGTGTGTGTGTGTGTGTGTGTGTGTGTGTGTGTCGTGTCGTGGTGTGTTGTGTCGTGTGTGTGTGTGTGTGTGTGTTGTTCGTGTACTGTCGTGTGTGTGTTGTGTGTGTGTGTGTGTGTGTGTGTGTCTGTTCGTGTACGTGTGTGTGTGTGTGTCTGTCTGTTCGTGTACGTGTGTGTGTGTGTGTGTGTGTGTGTGTGTGTGTGTGTGTGTGTGTGTGTGTGTGTGTGTGTGTTGTTGTGTGTGTGTGTGTGTGTGTGTGTGTGTGTGTGTATGTGTGTGTGTGTGTGACTCAGGACTACCGTCAGGCACGCTAATCAATCATGCGTGCATATTCCCTTTGATTCCAATCCATAATCTCATGTGCACTAAACGTCCCCTTTGAACCCAATTGAACAGGTATTGAACAGGTATTGAACAGGTATTAAACAGGTATTGAACAGGTATTAAACAGGTATTGAACAGGTATTAAACATGTATTGAACAGGTATTAAACAGGTATTGAACAGGTATTAAACAGGTATTAAACAGGTATTGAACAGGTATTGAACAGGTATTAAACAGGTATTGAACAGGTATTGAACAGGTATTGAGCAGGTATTAAACAGGTATTAAACAGGTATTAAACAGGTATTGAACAGGTATTGAACAGGTATTGAACAGGTATTGATCAGGTATAAAACAGGTATTAAACAGGTATTAAACAGGTATTAAACAGGTATTAAACAGGTATTGAACAGGTATTAAACAGGTATTAAACAGGTATTGAACAGAATTGCCTTTGTGTCTGATCAATATGTTCCTCTTCAAACCAGGTCAATCATCGGTTTATGATTTATCTACCACAGGCCAGGCTTCTAATTATACATCAGGAACCAGTAGCAGTAGTAGTAGTAGTAGTAGTAGTAGTAGTAGTAGTAGTAGTAGTAGTAGTAGTAGAAATAGTAGTAGTAGTAGTAGTAGTAGTAGTAGTAGTAGTAGTAGTAGTAGTAGTAGTAGTAGCAGTAGTAGTAGTAGTAGTAGTAGTAGTAGTAGTAGTAGTAGTAGTAGTAGCAGTAGTAGTAGTAGTAGCAGTAGTAGTAGTAGTAGTAGTAGTAGTAGTAGTAGTAGTAGTATCCAAATGAAAGAGATGAAACAACTATAAAGCCAAACCTAAACATCATATCGTTAACCAATATCTCACCTGAACCTTAATAACAAGATGAAAGGCGGAAAAAATTAGTTCTGCCCCCCAAAAAAAAGTAATCTCCTTAACCGTACAAAACAAAAGGGAGGAGGAGGAGGAGGAGGAGGAGGAGGAGGAGGAGGAGGAGGAGGAGGAGGAGGAGGAGGAGGAGGAGGAGGAGGAGGAGGAGGAGGAGGAGAGGAGGAGGAGGAGGAGGAGGAGGAGGAGGAGGAGGAGGAGGAGGAGGAGGAGGAGAGGGGCGGTGGGTCAAAAGTTTATCAGGTGTATTACTATTCATAACTTGAGGACAACGTAAGACCGGGAATCTATACGAGGCTGAAGCAGGGACGCATGGCTGCTCTATAATCAAAGAGGAGGAGGAGGAGGAGGAGGAGGAGGAGGAGGAGGAGGAGGAGGAGGAGGAGGAGGAGGAGGAGGAGGAGGAGGAGGAGGAGGAGGAGGAGGAGGAGTGATAGGTCCAGTAGGCAAGGCGGTGGAGCTAGGATCAAACGCAGACTTGGTAACACTGTAAGACGGAATTGTAGAGAGGGAGGGGGAAGGGGGAGAAAGAGGGGGAGGAGTGAGTAGAGGAAGGGGTATAGAAGTATTGCACGCGACGTTTCCCCTCTTCTCCTCCTCTCCCTCTCTTTCCTTCAACCCCTCCCCTTATTTCTAACCTCTACCATTCCTCCACACGCGACCCCATCCCTCCCCCTTCCCTACCCTTCCCTTCCCTGCCCTCCTCCTACCCTTCCCTTCCCCCTTCCTTTACGTGACGGTATTGCATGTCATAGTCACCTTTCTCCCCTGTCATCCTCTCTTCTTCCCTCCCTACGTCTTACTTTTTCACCTCTTCTTCCTTCTCTCATTCACCTCTTCTTCCTTCCCTCTTTCACCTCTTCCTCCTTCCCTTTATCACCTCTTCTTCCTTCCCTCTTTCACCTCTTCTTCCTTCTCTTTCACCTCTTCTCCTTCCCTTTTCACCTCTTCTTCCTTCATTCTTTCACCTCTTCTTCCTTCACTCTTTCCTCTCTTCTTCCTTCCCTCTTTCACTCCACTAGTTTTGCTACCCATTCCTCCTTCCTTATTGTCATCCTCTCTTCTTCCCTCCTTACGTCTTACTTTTTTACCTCTTCTTCCTTTCTTCCTTCCTTCTTTCACTCCTTAGTCTCCTCACTACATAGTTTTGCTGCCCATTCCTCCTTCCTTTTTTTTACCTTCTCCCCCAGGTCTGCCAAAAAGGGAAATCACC
>JACEEZ010009299.1:37500-42500 GCA_016584305.1 Chionoecetes opilio | reverse complement strand
TCTCTCTCTCTCTCTCTCTCTCTCTCTCCTCTCTCTTCTCCTCTCTCGCTCACCAACAAGTATAAGTGTTAAACGCAAAAAAAAAAAAAAAAAAATAAACGAAGAAAAGGAAAAAATAAAAGTCTAGGAAAATCGACCTTTCTTCATCTTCTTCATGGATCTTATTTTCATGTTAACTAAACGAAAAAGAAGCATAAAAAATATATTTGAACAAAGAGCTTGTCATGTCCCATTCACAATATTTAAAAGAAAACAGGAAATATATATCATCAACCAAAAGTCTTATCTTAATACATAAAGTACATTTCAAAGGCAACAAGACTAGTATTTTAAAGGTTACAAATTTATTTTATGTCGGACGTGAAAGACTAAGAGTATTTCCAGGGTAAACAGGGTAAACAGGACTGACATTTATCCCTCAGGCACTGCAAACGTTGACGAAAAGCAAAGTAAAGGGAGCAATAGAGGGGAGAAGAGGAGGTTTTACATATGCTGCTACTTCCTGACTTATACACTTACAGGAGAATGGATTGGACTAGAAAAGTGGGGAACACAGAAATGGAGGGAAATTATAAGAAGGGGAGAGGGATAAGGCAGGGAAAGTAAAACGGGAAAGGGAAAAGTTTATACGACGAAAAAGGAGAATGAATACAAGATGAAAAATATAATCAATTGGTTCAATTGTGTAGGAGGGATGCAGGGTGGAGCAAGTCATATTTCTCTTTCTTGAAACATATACAGGTTTGTGTTGATATGAATCGACTTATTACGAAACTAACATAATTTCAATGACAAGAAGCAGGTATGTGTTTCATGAGGTCATATTTCTATCCTGACCTATGGCAAAAGAGGACTTAATTTAATTGCAAAATGAAACTCCTTCTTAAGAACCTTTTGTTGCCTTTGAAAAGAGGTAAGGAGAATTTTTTTTTTTTGAATGGTATGTATATTTACTTCCCAGACAAATTACCTTCTACATGATATGAAGGTAACGTATTAATAAGTGTGTTTCACTGTAATAACACGGAGGGAATATTATGCAACGCGAGTGAATACTGAAGAACTCCAAATATTATTACTGTATTATAAAGATTCTTTGTGGTCTTCACTATGAAAAGACTCATGTTTACCCTCGCACAACAACCCGTTATTTGTGTGTATCAGCGTTACAGTTATGGCAAGTGGAACAAGAAAATTAAATTAAAATAAATGAATATGCAAAAACGAACACGCGCCTGCCTTATATTTTGACTGTCAACATAATAGATTATTTCAGAACGCCTGAAAAAACTACCAAGGTCACCTGTCTCTACACAGAAGCTAAATGAAAGCACTGCGAATGACGGGAAACGTTCCAGTGATACAGGAGTTTATTAGAGACTCCAGGTTAGTTTCCATGTGCAGAATATTGTCCAACAATAGGGTGGTGGTGGTGGTGGTGGTGGTGGTGGTGGTGGTGGTGGTGGTGGTGGTGGTGGAGGTGGTGGTGGAGGTGGTGGTGGTGGTGGTGGTGGTGGAGGTGGTGGTGGTGGTGATGGTGGTGGTGGTGGTGATGGTGGTGGTGGTGGTGGTGGTGGTGGTGGTGGTGGTGGTGGTGGTGGTGGTGGTCCAGGGACGCAGAGGGGCCGGTGACATCATGGACATCGACTTCCTCATTAAGGCATCAAAGCAACTCTGACCAACTTGTTTGCGGCAACCACCGACGCCACTCCCTTCCCTTCATACCCTCATCCCTATACTCACTCCACCCTCACCCCTACACCCCTACACTCCCTCCACCCTGTCCTTTTCCCCTCCCTGCCATCCCTTTCATCCGTCTATATTTTCATTACCCTGTTTTATTTCCCTTCTCTTAACCCTTCACGTCCAGATCTTTCCTTTGTTATAAAAAATTGTGTTGTTACCCATAAAATTACGAAAAATAGCTTAATATGCCAAATTAGTTAGTCGACAAGGATACTAAACAGGTCGTATCTATAAAATATTGCTTATATTCACTAAAAATCGTTTATTGGTACCCAAATTACAATGGAAATTACGCTCTGGACCTCAAGGGGTTAAGAAATTAAAAAGAAAACATGCCATGACCTCCCTCTTGTCTCATCTCCTTCTCTCACTCATGGCATCTCCCCTCATCCATGCCCTCCATCCTCTTCACTCTCCCCTCACCCTCCACCTCCTACCCTTCGGCCATGGTTCCCCTCGCTCATGTCATCCTCCTTCATCCCCTCATCCCTCTTCTTCAAAAATGTCACTGGCCCTCATCTATCCCCTCATCTCTCCCCTTATCCTCTCCAAAGTCACTAAAGTCTCCCCTCACACTGCCTCCAGTCACCTCCTCCGCACCTTTCACGTTGTACTCTCCTCCGCCTCCTTCTCCAGCTCCCCTCTTCCTCCTCCACCTTCCAATTATCCCCTCACAGGTCCAGCTTCCCCTCACTCTCGCAATGAGTCACGTGTCTGGTTTCCAAAACAAAGAAACTCGACACACTCACACACACACGTACGCACAGAGAAAAAGAGAAAGGGAGAGAGGAAGAAAGAGAGAGAGAGAGGAAGAAAGAGAGAGAGAGAGAGAGAGAGAGAGAGAGAGAGAGAGAGAGAGAGAGAGAGAGAAGAGAGAGAGAGAGAGAGAGAGAGAGAGATGAGAGAGAGAGAGAGAGAGAGAGAGAGAGAGAGAGAGAGAGAGAGAGAGAGAGAGAGAGAGAGAGAGAGAGAGAGAGAGAGAGAATAACAGACAATGATTTCCTTTCTTCCACATCTTTCACTCTAACCACCTGTCCTCCCACACCCCCCACAAGTGGCGGGCGTGAGATGGTGACGTCAGGGATGTTATCGACTAGTGACGTCATCAACAGACCCAAGCCTCACCATCTGACGTTTGTAAATTAAACGTAATTCAACAAACCAGACAGACTCTCTCTCTCTCTCTCTCTCTCTCTCTATCTCTCTCTCTCTCTCTCTCTCTCTCTCTCTCTCTCTCTCTCTCCTCTCTCTCTCTCTCTCTCTCTCTATCCTCCTCTTCTCTCTCTTCCCCTCTCACTCAATTCTACAGCCTGTGTGTGTGTGTGAATGAATATTATTTTTTTTTTTGTGTGTGTGTGTATTTATTATTCAGATTCTAGTACTGTGGTTAGTTGAATTTTCTATTTGTGCTTATTTTTCGACCACCACCTCATGTGTGCAGAAAGTGATAATTGCATCAATCCTTATATGGCAGCTATTGAACGAGCCTATTGTTAGTATTGTGGTAGTAATCTAAGTAGAGACGACAGCAGCAGTAATCATGATTGCACCCGAAACTCTTATTCCAGGTACAAAACGCTAATAGGGTACAACAATTAACAAAAATGCCGATGAAATTCTAAAATCATGAATACCAGTCCCATGAAACCCGAGGCCACGCGCTCCGACACACGCACTTTTATATTTCATCTAATGTCCCGGCCAAGAGGAGGGCGGAGCGAGGCAATAACAGGGCGGGGGTGAAATCCTTAATCACGGAGACAAGGTGGCGCGTCGCTGTTTATTAGACACCTGGAATTCGCGCCGCTCACCTGTTACTTGGCAACCAAATGACGCGGAATAAAAATCCCTGGGGAGAAAAAGGGTGCAAGGGGGGGAGGGGAGGAGGAAAAGCAGGAAGAGACTGAAAGGAGAGAAGGAGAAGGAGGAAAAGCAGGAAGAGACTGAAAGGAGAGGAGAAGGAGAAGGAGGAAAAGCAGGAAGAGACTGAAAGGAAAGGAGAAGGAGGAAAAGCAGGAAGAGACTGAAAGGAGATAAAAAGAAGACCCGGGAACAAACGACAGAAGAAGGCGGTAATAGCAATAATAATGATGCCAATAATAGTTATAACAATGAACTATAATAAATACTGTGCCTATTTTCAACCCAAACAATAACAGAAACAACAAAAAAACAGATGCAGTCCCAGGAAATTCATCACTACATTAACGTACAAAGTTTCATCACAACGGCATTAACATACAAAGTTTCATCACAACGGCATTAACATACAAAGTTTCATCACAACGGCATTAACATACAAAGTTTCATCACAACGGAACAGAAACAACAGAGAGAGAACCATAACTGCAATGAGCACAAAAAATACAAATATAAATAACACATAACATCAAAAATTTGAGTCTCCCCTCCAAAACAAAAACAAAGGCAAATACAACACAGCCACTGAACCTTTTACATCTGCCTAAATAAATGAAGGAAAGTCGCCACAAGGCCCCCCCTTCGGAACCCCCCACTCCCCACCCTCGGAACGCCTCCTTCCCGCCCTCGGAACCCTCCCTCCCCACCCTCGGAACCCCCCACTCCCCACCCTCGGAACGCCCCCTTCCCGCCCTCGGAACGCCCCACTCCCCACCCTTGGAACGCCCCCCTCCCCACCCTCGGAACCCCCCACTCCCCACCCTCGGAAACCCCCAACTCCCCACTCCCCACCCTCGGAACGCCCCCCTCCCCACCCTCGGAACGCCCCCCTCCCCACCCTTGGAACCCCCCACTCCCCACCCTCGGAAACCCCCAACTCCCCACTCCCCACCCTCGGAACGCCCCCCTCCCCACCCTCAGAACCCCCCAAACCCCCACCCTCAGAACCCCACCAAACCCCCATTCCCCACCCTCAGAACCCACCCAACCACCCACTCCCCACCCTCAGAACCTCCCCAACCCCCACTCCCCACCCTCAGAACCCCCCAACCACCCACTCCCCACCCTCAGAACCCCCCCAACCACCCACTCCCCACCCTCGGAACCCCCTCTCTCACACGCAACAGGTGGGTGGCGTCAGGCAGGTGAACGGCGAGGCAGAGTAAGAGGTGAGATGAAGAGGTGAGAGTAAACAATAGGAGGTGAAGGGTAGGAATGTGAGTGAAAAAATGAGAGATGAGATTGATGAATAAATAATTAATTCCTGGTGGGAGGGATGGAAAGGGAAAGGTTCAGGTGATGGGAGGGGATGGGAGGCATGTGGGAGGGAAAGG
>JACEEZ010009299.1:12500-32500 GCA_016584305.1 Chionoecetes opilio | reverse complement strand
GGAGGAAGGAAGGAAAGGAGAAAGAAAAGCATGGAGGAAGGAAGAAAAAGAGGAAGAAAATAATAGAGGAGGGGAGGAAGGAAGGAAAGCAGGAAGAAAATAATGTAGGAGGGTAGGAAGGGCAGGCAGGGGAGGGGACCAAAGGGCTGGGTTCCTCATTACTCCTATAATGGAAGAAGAATTTTGGCGAAGCGGAGAAATGAAACAAACTTTTGCTCGCGTAGTTTTGATCGTCTGAGCCGCCTCGGTGTCACGTTCCCTCAGCGCTGCGACGGAGACAACGGCAGGGAGATAACGGCAGGGAGATAACGGGGAGAGGGAGACAACGACAGGGAGATAACGGGGAGAGGGAGACAACGACAGGGAGATAACGGGGAGAGAAAGACAACGGCAGGGAGATAACGGGGAGAGAGACAACGGCAGGGAGATAACGGGGAGAGGGAGACAACGACAGGGAGATAACGGGGAGAGGGAGACAACAGCAGGGAGATAACGGCAGGGAGATAACGGGGAGATGGAGACAACAGCAGGGAGATAACGGCAGGGAGATAACGGGGAGAGGGAGACAACGGAAGGGAGATAACGGGGAGAGGGAGACAACGGCAGGGAGATAACGGAGGGAGGGAAAAACAAAGGAACGAGGAATAAAGCAAAATGAAAGACGACAAAGGAGAACTGAGACGAGGAATAAAGGGAATAAAGTAAAATAAGGGACGACAAGGGGGAAGTGAGAAGGAAAGTAATAAATGGAAAATAGAAGATAAAAGGGTAAAATATAGGAAAATCACCTTAATGGTTAAAATAATGAAGGCTAAGAGGATAAAAGACTTAATGGTTATAAGAAAATGAGGGAAGGGTTTCTTAAAAAATAATTGAGACAGTGACGAAAGAAGAGCGGGAAGAAAGAGAAATGGAGGTGAAATAGAATGGATCTGAAACTTACATGAAAAAAAGTTAAGCAAAAAAACTAAAACCGCGAGAACTATGAAAATTAGAAGAGAAATGAACTGATCTAGGACAAAAATTGACCCTAAAAATATAAAAAAACAAAAAAAATGATAAAGCAAAAAGAAATGAAAGCCGATAACGAAGAGACAAATAAGAGTCAATAAAACGAAAATGAAATGCTAGAGAAAGATAATGAAGACGTATGAATTAGAGACCGAAAATAACATTAGGAACAGGGTTAACATTTTTGCATAAATCATAACTCACGAGAGAACGATGAGTCCATGACAGGGGAAGGGCGGAGACTGAGGTGGAAAAATAGGAGGAGGAGGAGGAGGAGGAGGAGGAGGAGGAGAGGAGGAGGAGGAGGAGGAGGAGGAGGAGGAGGAGGAGGAGGAGGAGGAGGAGGAGGAGGAGGAGGAGGAGGAGGAGGAAGAGGGAGGAGGAGGAGGAGGAGGAGGAGGAGGAGGACACCCAAAAAGAAAAATTAGATCTAGCAGTGTTGACATCGTAGCATGGAGGACAGATAATGGAGGATAATGGATGCAGCCTATTAAGTCCCCCTTCCAGGCTCCCATTATCACTTCCATTTATTAGTTAAAACATCCAAACAGGCGCCCGTCCCTAAAATGTATGATAGAGCACCCCTGCACGTGCTGTCTGTGATAGATAACAGGTGACCCTTCATCCCACACACCTGGCTCATGCTACCTGGAAACATACGGCACAGGGGAAGGAAGGGAAGGAAGGAAGGAAGGAAGGAAGGAAGGGAAGGAAGGAAGGAAGGGAAGGAAGGAAGGAAGGAAGGGAAGGAAGGAAGGAAGGGAAGGGCTCACCGTGGAATGCCTAGAAATATCATGGTCGCTGGAATTCTGGATAAACGCTGGGAAAGAGGGAAGAGATATTATTCTCCTATTCTCTTACTAATTTCGGCGTACTTCTAGTCCCCCTCATGGAGTTTTTTTCTTCGGGAAGGGAAGTTAATTACGTTTCTACTCTAATCATGTTTTATGCAGACGTTCAGTGAATATCTGGAGTAAAATATTTATACTACGCACAATATGAGCTAATTTGTAAAGGTACACTCTACGTTTTCTACGAAGGGCTGTCGTTTCATAGGAGGGACAGCTATTATAAATGTGTGTGTGTGGACCGTAGACTAAACATATAAATCTCGTTCCCACCCCACTCTCTTCTAATTTAGCGGAAGTGTCTCCAATACCACTGCCTTCATTCATCTTAGTGGTAGTAGTGGTAGCAATAATAGTATCATTAGCATTACTATCATATGTATTATTATTGCTACCACTACTACTACTACTACTACTATACTACTACTACTACTACTATTATACACCTGTTTTAGTTTTCTTCCTGTTTTTTACCGTTGCAGATGTTGTCTTCACCTGTCCTCACCTAAACCATTACACTTGTTTTTTTATTGTTGTTCCATGGCTCCCCCCCCCTACCTCCCCCCCTCCAATTCTCCCCCCTCCTCATCCTAATCCTAATCCTCATCCTACTTCTTCTGGAGAGTGGTCTTTCTTCCCTTCCTTTCTCTCTCTTCCTTCCTCTTCTCTGTCTTAGTATTTCCGCCTTTGTACCATGCCCCCCCTTCTCTCTCTCTCTCTCTCCTCTCCTCTCTCTCCCTCTCTCTCTCTCTCTCTCTCTCTATCCTCTCTCTCTCTCTCTCTCTCTCTCTCTCTCTCTCTCTCTCCTTTGACTCACTAATAGCCTGTCACGACGCTGTCCGTTCATAATTTCACATTTACCGATGCTAAATATTTCCAATTTTTACATTAACATTTACATATTCATGAAGTCCCTCTACCAAGCCTGTCTCCTGACCTCCATTTTCCCTTTCTTAGTCCTGTCTTTCCCTTCGATGTACTCTGCCTTCCCCTTTTTCACAACGGGCGTGAAGGAAAATACATGAGAGAGAGAGAGAGAGAGAGAGAGAGAGAGAGAGAGAGAGAGAGAGAGAGAGAGAGAGAGAGAGAGAGAGAGAGAGAGAGAGAGAGAGAGAGAGAGAGAGAGAGAGAGAGAGAGAGAGAGACGTATATGTGGACACGGCCAGACATACAAACATACATTGTCAAAGCTGTGCAAGTATAGGATAGGAATGACTGAGTAAGTGAGAGGGAGCAAAGCAGGGAATGAGGGGAAGAAGGGGAAGAGGGGGACGCAGGGAACGGAGGGAGGGGAAAGAGGGGACACAGGGAACGGAGGGAGGGGAAGAAGGGGAAGCAGGGGACGCAGGGAGGGGAATGAAGGGACACAGGGAACGCAGGGAGGGGAATGAGGGAAAGGAGGGGACGGCGGGGTTGGCCTCAGGAACGGTGCGTCACGTTTCCATGGTGACGGTCATCCTGCTTGCGACACCTGCTGCCCCACCTGTCTTAAAGGTTAATGAGGCGGCAAACGCACCTGTCACGCACCTGCACGCAGAGCCAGGTGGCGCAGGTGTGATCTATAACCGATGGCCACATGCAGATTAAGAGAATATAAGAACATAAGAAAATAAGGAAGCTACAAATGGCCATGATACCTACACGTGGTAGCTCCTGTTACTTAACGCTACCAACATCCACCTTTCATCCCCATCCATGAAATTATCTAGCCTCCTTTCAAAGCTCTCTATTGACTCCGCACTAACTACCAGACGACCGAGTTCATTCCAATCATTTACCACCCTATTTGTGAACCAGTTTCTCCCTATTTCTTTTTTTAAATCTACGTTTTAGACAAATATCATGAGGGAGAGAATACCCCTAAGGAATTAAAAATGCTACGAGTAGGAAAAGGTCAATAATGTATTTTCTTGTTACCGAGGTTGATGAATATATACAAAGATTGAAAATAACTTCTTACACTTTCCTGTGGCAATCTTTCTCCTTTTTTCTCTGTCATCTTTCTATGTATAAAAATGAATATTCTTCACCAACGCAACCTACTGAATGATGAAAGAAATGATTGAATAAAGGAAGCCACTTGCTACCATCCAAAATTCGTGAACTTCTTTCCATCCTCCATTTCCATCAATACTTCCATCAATTTCCTTAGTCCCTCCCACCATTCTTCCTCTACTCCCTCCCTCTCCTCTCCCTCCGACCTCTCGTCTGCTCCATGCTCACTGCATTTATCAAGATGGATTACATGAGGCAGCGTTTTCACTTCCTTGCCAGAAAGCAACAAATCTGGTTGGAAAGGAGGCAGAGAGTAAAAGGCTGAGGTAAAAGGAGAGAGAGAGAGAGAGGGGAGAGAGAGGGGAGAGAGAGAGAGAGGAGAGAGAGAGAGGAGAGAGAAGAGAGAGAGAAAAGAGAGAGAGAGGAGAGAGAGGAAGAGAGAGAGAGAGAGTGAGAAGAGAGGAGAGGAAGAGGGGGAGAGAGAGAGAGAGAGAGAGAGAGAGAAGAGAGAGAGAGAGAGAGAGAGAGAGAAGAGAGAAGAGAGAGAGCAGAGAGAAAGAGGGAGAGAGAGAGAGGGGAGAGAGAGGAGAGAGGGAGAGAGAGAGAGAGAAAAGAGAGAGAGAGAGAGAGGGGAGAAGAGAAGACGAAGTAGTAGAGAGAGTGAGAGGAGAGAGAGAGAGAAGAAGAGAGAAAGAGGAGGAGAGAATTGGAGAGAGGAAGAGAGAGAGAGAGAGAGAAGAGAGAAAGGAAAATACAATTCAAAAATAAATAGGAAGGGAAGAAGTTACAAACACGAGAGTGAAATAAGTAAAAGACACAAAGTCAAGTTAAAAGCCTTTTGACTAATACGAGCAGGTAAGGAAACGTGGAAAGACTTTAATCACCTGCTAACGACGAGTGAAGCACGAGACAGGAGAGATAAGGGGCTAATGTTGATATTAAATGCTAATAAAAATATCAACCCTCCTTCATGGTCCTTATCCTCCATACATAAAAAATATCCTTTTATAGGTAATATATAGAAGCACATTTTTGAACAGTATTTTGAAAGCCTTAAACGTAAATAAGACAAACAAATCATTACAGCTTTATCATTTACCTAAACAAGAAAAAAAATGTGAAAAATGAGCAGTATTACAGAACTTTTCTAGGAATATTAACAAAGAAAAAACATGGAGTACTTTGTTACATTTACACGAACAACACGAGGACTTAGGAAAAAATCCCCGCATTTTTCACTAATCTCCTCACGAGTAATACGAGTAGTGAAGAATTCAGATTTTTTTTTTTTTACTTATGTTATTTTTTCCCGTTATTCATAAGCTCACATTCATTCTATGCCATATTTTCATATATCATAATTTTTTTTTTCTCTCTCTCTCTCTCTCTCTCTCTCTCTCCGTCTCTCCTCTCTCTCTCTCTCTCTCTCTCTCTCTCTCTCTCTCTCTCTCTCTCTCTCTCTCTCTCTCTCTCTCTAATTTAACTTTTCACGCTACCAAGTTTTCCAGCTCATGAATATATAGCAAATATCATAGCTATAAAACATGAGGCAGAAAGCGCACAAACAAAAATAAACAAACCAATCAATAAAATAAACAACAAAAATGAGTGAATATAGAGGTGCTCTCGTGATAATAATATGACACATAATCCTAATGTAATTTATCGATACGCTATGGCTCATTAAAGCTACTTCATCATATACGCAATTCGCAATACGAGATTTATAGCTAATATATACGCATAACAGAATTGCAAAACTAGAATAAGTCCCCCTGCAGTTTCTACCTCAACAGAAAATGGGATACGAGTTTCAGAACCCAAAACGACAGAGAAAACGTAGGAATATTGACCACAAACGATCTCTCTCTCTCTCTCTCTCTCTCTCTCTCTCCAGGACATGAGGTAATGGAGCACTGCCTAATAGGTGTGTTGGCGGGTAATTACACCTGCATGACAAATACCTCATCATACATTTCTCCTTCTTGACCTACTGACCCAATTATCTTCACAAATAACCCTCCTTCCTCCCTCCTCCTACCATTTATTTTCTTCCTTCTTGGCCCCAATCCCTCCCTTATATATCCTACTTCCTAACCCACACTTTCCTCCTTCTCTCCATTAACCCTCCTATTCTTGGCCCCTTCCCTTCCTTCCTTTCCTCTATCCCTCCCTTCCTTCCTTCCTCTATCCCTCCCTTCCTTCCTTTCTCCTATCCCTCCCTTCCTTTCTTTCCTCTAACCCTTCCTTCCTACTCCCCCCTACGTTTCAACCATTATTACCAGACACATTCCTCTGTCAGCAATAATCAGGTGAAGGACCGAAGGTGTGTGTGGTGGTTCTGACTGGCAACAATGCTACCCAGGTGAGCTACGTCAGGTGTGTATTGACTGCCGCCGCCTAAGCTATGCCGGTCAGGTATGTAGCGATGCGCATTGACGCAGTTATTGAATGCTTGGAACTCTGACACTGAAATGAGATCGTTCCTGTTTTAAATTTTACATGATTATGATTTATGGTAACGGTGACAGAGGAGTAGGAGATGGTGATGGTAGGTAGTTAGAGAAGATAGAGAAGGTATGTTAATGGTCACAACGACACTAAATTTATACCATAGCAGGAAATACGAGTCTTTCAAAACAGTGGGTGGAATGAAAACAAAGGGAGTGACTTGTATATGTGAAGGGGATACGCCAGAAGTGTTACTGGAGGGGAAAAGAGGGAAAGGAGAGGGGGAATGAGAAGGAGAGGAGTCAGTGTTCATTCCTGTACTACGTTAGAATTAATTACAGTTGCTAAGAGATGGAAAAGCCTCGCTGGAGTAAGAAACACCTCGACGCATAAATTTGTCCCGATGAGCCTGCACCTTCGCTTCTTCCACGAGGGGAGAAGGGTGAGAGGAAGGAACATGAGGAAGGTGAGAGGGAGGATGAGGGAAGAACGTGACAGCTAGGGAAGAGGGAAGATGAAGGGGGGGGTGGGGGGGGGGCTGTGTAGGAAGGGAGGAGCTCGTTGACAATGGAAGGTAACGTGAAGGAATGGAGTGTGGGTATGGAAGTAGACAGAGGGGAGGGGAAAGCGAGGGGAGTTGAGGGGGCATATGGAGGAAGGCAGGAGCTCGTTAGTAATGAAGGAAATAAGGAATGACGTGTAAGATTGAAGTAAACAGAAGGTAAAGGAAGGAAGGAGGCGATGGAGAAGGGATGGTATAGGGAAGCGAAGGAACCTAGAACAACTGTTTAGCAAGGAAAATCGATGGACTTGCATAAGGATATTATATGAATCTGGAATACATTTTTTTTTTCTCTCTCTCTCTCTCTCTCTCTCTCGCTCTCTCTCTCTCTCTCTCTCTCTCTCTCTCTCTCTCTCTCTCTCTCCTCTCTCTCTCTCTCTCTCTCTCATCCTCTCTCTCTCTCTCTCCTCTCTCTCCGACCTCTCTTTCTCTCCACCTCATATCTCTCTCTCTCTCTCTCGTATCCTCTCTCTCTCTCCTCCTCTCTCCTCTCACTCTTCCTCTCTCTCTCTACCCCTCTCTCCTCCTCTCTCTCTCTCCTCTCTCCCGTTTTCCTCCTTTCGACCGCTTCCTCCCGATGCTTCCTTCCGTGAAATCCATCTTCCTCGCACACACACTCCTTCTTATCGCCCCCCCCCCTCCTGACGTCCTATAACCCACGCACACCTTTGACCCAATACACGCCATGCTAGGCGCTAGGGAGGAAGAGGAGGAGGAATACATAGGAATACATAGGAAGAACAGATACCAGGAGATCCTTTGGTCTATTGTGAGAGTATCTGCTGAACTACATGCTACTAAATAACAAACTACATGTAATATATCTGCTGAACTACATGCTGCTAAATAACAAACTACATGTAATATATCTGCTGGAAAACAGTTGGAAGAGAATATCATGCATGCACCTAAAGAGGAACATGCAAATGTCATTGTAAAGAATGAGAGGAATGTAATATGCTAACTAAAACTACCACTAACACTAATGAATCCGGGAAATGTTACTAAGAGTACTCGCAGGGCAATATCAAAACCAGTTTACTTTGAAGTACGCAAGAAGTCTATGTTTAAATGCGGCTGTTGTGCTGGCTTCGACAACATTAGCTAGTATTTTTTTTCCATCGATTGACTACTCTGATATTGAAATAATTCTTTCGAAGATCTGTGATGCAACGCTGTCCATTCAGTTTTAAACCGTTGTTTCTTGTTGTCACGTGAGGAGAAAGCTCGAATAGGTTACTTTGGTTTATGATATCAACTCCTTTTATGATCTTAAATTTTTCGATCAAGTCCACACGGATTCTACGATTTTTTAAGGAAAAAAATATTAAGTTTCCGCAGCCTCTCTTCATAAGATGAACTTCGCAGAGATGGAATCTGTTTGGTCGCTCTTCTTTGAACTGATTCTTATTTGGCTTCATCTTTCACGATACAAGGCGACCAGATGTGAACGGCATATTCTCAGTGAGGTCTAACAAAAGACGAATATAAATATGCCATTTCTTTCGGAGTCTTATGTTCAAAGTTGCGTTTAATGAAGCCTAAGATCATTAGTCTTTGTACTAGCAGCTAAGCAATCTGCACTAGTCTTATGATCATTACCAATAAAGGTAAAGATGGGGGCATACGCTATGTTGCGCGTGGCCTTTGTGCTTATCTCCGTCGCATTAACCCTTGAGCCTGTGGTGGGTGACAACCCGCTACCCCGAGACACAGGATTACTAATGATGATACCTAAATCCTTTTCCTGTTGTACTTTGGTTGCTGACATATTTTGCATCTGATAGTTATATTTGAGGTTATCGTTACCTATGTCCATTATTGTACATTTATCATAATTAAATTTTATTAGCCATTTATCGCTCCATTCCCATTGTTTGACTTATTATCACGTTGTATAAGTTCGAAGTCTTTTCTAGTGTATATGCCTTACCTCCTAATTTGGTGTCATCAGCAAGTTTCGATATTTTAGATACAAACTCGGAGTCTAGATCGTTGATAAAATCAATAAGAGTTGGACCCAAGATCGAACCCCAAGGCACTCCACTTGTAACATCCAAACAGTCAGATGCCTCGCCATAAATTACTAAACGTTGCTTACGGTTTGAAAGCCAATCGCCAATCAATTATCACAACTGCTCTCCTAAACTATGCGCTCTTAATTTGGTTAATAGCCGCTTATGGGGAACATGATCGAAGGTTTGGGAAAATGTATCGAAGATATTGGATGAGGAGGATGAAAAGGAGGAGGAGAAAGAGGAGGAGGAAGAAAAATAAGAGGAGGAGGAGCAGGAGGAATATGAATAGGAAAAGGAAGAAAAATAAGGCGATAGAAAAAAAAAGGAATAGAAATGTGAAAAAATACAATCAAAATATCTCAAGACAATACTCTTTCCATCGGCAAGAAAAGAAATAATTAAAAAGTTTACTTGCATTAAAACTGCTATCAATATATGCAAAATCCCATTGAAAACCAAAGAAAATAATATTCCAATGTACGAGAAGAGATAATAGGACGCGACTCAATGCTCTCAGAAACACAATACCGAAAGGAAACTCATTAAAACATACTAACAAAAAAGACAAGAAAATGTGAAATTTCAAAAAATATGGTTACGAAAGCCTTTTTACAAACCCCATCCTAACAAGCCCCCCCCCCCCGCTATAAAAAACGGAAAATTCACATACGCACGCACATTAATTAGGGCTGAGCGGAACTGCGGGCTGTAAATATCGCCTGTAAACACGATAATGGCGACTTGTTGTGTGGAGATAATGAGGAGGACAAACATGGCCGCCGCGCACCGTCATAAGAGGAACAGTGAGGACCAACATGGCGGCCGCTTGGCATCACAGGTTCAAGGTTAGTGTGGACCGTTTTAGATTGTAGTAAAGTCAACATTTCCGAAGATTTTTGTGTATCAATAATCTAATGCCGTCAATAATTATCGAAAACAATTTTTATGGCCATAACTGTTAGTGTATGTGACAGTACATCGCTAAACACTCGTCAATGCTCCACGCCCCGACACACTCCAAGACACCCAAGACACTCCAGCCCTGCGACTGCCTGACGCCGCACGTCCGCCACGCAGGAGCAGCCCGGACGCATACTCCAATACGTATTGCGAGATCACAATACGTAGCGTACGTATTGCCCTACTGAAAACGCAGCCCTGTTTTCTGGAACAGTATGTCGCGTTTACACATGAACAAGTCAGGTTAGCTTACGTTAGGTTCCGGTTAGGTTAGGGTAGGTTTCCTGGGCTTGTAACGGTAACTGTGTGTGGGAATCACACTTTATTTATTACGGGGTATTTTCGAGAAAATCCTATGGTTAGTTTCGGAGCTACAGCCAAGCGCCTTCACTCGGAAACCGCATACTCGCATAGAGTTGGGAAGTATGCCGCCCGGACAAGCTGCCGGGGCGTGGCAGCAGCCTGCAGAGAAACACTGGCAAAAAAAAAATATATATATATATATGATTAGATAAAAAAAAGATAAAATATATATAAATTAAAATAAATCTTTGGGTAATCCAGATGCCTGTCAAAATGAAAAATAGAGAATGGTATTTTGCATTTTGTCAAAGTTTCTACTTTTGAATACATGTCTAGTTTCAACCTTTCAATAAATGTTTAGTTTTCATATTTGAATAAATGTGAAGGTTTTATCATTGAATAAATGTTTTAGTTGAACTCATGAATATATTTATCGTTATTACCTTTGAATAGACTTTCCATTATTAACGTTACTATAATATTGAAAGCAACTAAATCTCACAAAAATAGCATCAATAAATGAGAGTCTGGATAGCCAGGTGATGAAAAATATAAACATTCATCATTCAAAGGCTATGGTAACATTGTGTAGAATAAGTATTTCAATGAGTGATGCAAGAAGCACACCGATGATAGAAAAACGGGATTATGTAGTGTAATCGTGACGTACAAATATTCCCTCAATGGAATGTTTTACACCACAACACAGCTAATAACAACCACAGGTCCCACACGCCTCTCCTAAACACCAGCTTGGCAGTAATGTTCATGACCTATTTTTCAACTGATACGGAAATTCACGACAACACAAATCTAACAGTGACCTATTTTATCTTATCACACTTCATTTTATCTTATTTTTCATTTTATCTTATCTCACTTTTTCCGATGATAACAAAAATGTGAGAAAAGTATATCAATAACAAAATGTACTCTTTATCTTATTTCCTTTACAAATCACTATACTCTGAATTACACCAAAACATGATCGTCACACTTGTAATTAAGACCCGAAATAGCACAATATACAAATATATTTTTGTTTTGTGTCACTCGAGTGTTAGACGTTCTGAATTTTGTTTCTCTTTTTTTGGCGTCTCATATGACATGCAAAAATATTAGTATGCAAAACAGCTTACAAGATATATGTATAAGTAAAAAATAACACCCACACACACCCATACCCACACCCACACCCACACACACACACACACCCACCCACACACACACATACACCCACACACACACACACACACTTACCTGGCCCCTCACGCCCTTTCACAGAATCCAGATAAATAAACAAAATCTCGGTCCACTCACCTGAAATGGGAGAGAAAAACATTAAAAAACATATAAGATAAAAATGAATATTCGGGATTCTGAAAAAAGTAAGGTTACAAAAACCAGCATAAAACACAGAACATTCTCATCAACAAGGCAACACAAAGATTACCCGAAACTCGTGGTGATAAAAAAATATATAAATAATTACTTTAGATAATTGACTGTTGCTTTTATTTTCCCACCAAGGCAAAAGTTAATGATGTTAATGCACATCTTAATTAAGTAATGGGGAAGCTCTTTTTATTTTGCTAACACACACACACACACACACACACACACACACACACACACACACACACACACACACACACACACACACACACACACACAGACACGTGGTCAAGTGGTTTAGAGTGCGTATCAGGTCATTCTGTGGTTCGATCCCCGCTCACTCCCCAGGATTTTTTACTGACAAATGTTTGCGGTTACTAACCCCCTTAAGCAAGAGGATTGGGTGTATTGGTGGTGAGGTCCCAGCATAACCCAAAAGTCGGTCACAACGAGCTCCAAGCTCTTTCTTGGAGGGTAAAACTGGCGATCGCGAGTACAAGTTCGCTTGATCAAGACGTGGGTGAATATACACACACACACACAACACACACACACACACACACACACACACACACACACACACACACACACACACACCACACACACACACACACACACACACCACACACGCACACACTTACACACACACACACACACACACACACACACACACACACACACACTAATATATTGGTAAGGATCAAAGCTCTCTTAACCCCATGAGGCCTAGAACGTAATTTCCATTGTAATTTGGCCACCATTAGACGATTTTTAGTGACTATAAGCAAGATTTTATAGATATGACCTGTTTAGTATCCTTGTCCACTGACTAATTTGGTATATTCAGTTACTTTTTGTAAATTTATGGCTCCACAACAGACAATTTTTTATAGCAAAGGAAAGATCTGGGCGTGAAGGGGTTAAGATGAGACTTAAGATAAGACACACTGGCATTTTTCCATGCTCATACATTTTGCTCATTACATCCTATTTTCCTAGTGCTCTCTTCTTCTCTCCATCTCCCTGCCATCTACCAAGCTGATCTCTCTCTCTCTCTCTCTCTCTCTCTCTCTCTCTCTCTCTCTCTCTCTCTCTCTCTCTCTCTCTCTCTCTCTCTCTCTCTCTCTCTCTCTCTCCGTTCAATCTTGCACAGTAAACAAGTCACGCAGGGCCCCAAGCGAAGTAGAGGAAAAAAAGAAAAGAGGGCGAGGGACAAGTAGGAAAATAGATATATTAACGTAAAACCTTAACACCTTGTTATCTTTCCATCAATTCTAATTAATCGCTGAACGTAAAGCTTAACTCTAAATTAATTTGATTTAATTGAATAACGTGAATATAAATAGCTCAAAAGCTATATGTACAACACGAGTGACATTTACTTACGCCCCGGGCAATGCCTTTGAACTTCAGTCATGCAATTTGATCTGGATATTACACTCCCTTTTCCAGCATTTCGCCATAATAAAACCAATGCACATCAATCAATCACTTTCATCAATCAACTAGTGAAAAATGAAGCATTAAGGAATTGAAATGGAAAATCATAACAAGAATAGCAGTAAGCAGTCATCACCATCATAATCATCATCATCACCATCATCATCATTATCATCACCATCATCATCACCATCACCATCATCACCATCATCATTATTATCATCATCATCATCACCATTATCACCATCATCATCATCATAATTATCATCACCATCACCATCATCACCACCATCACCATCATCACCATCATCATCACCATCAATATCATCATCACCATCACCATCACCATCATCATCATCATTATCATCACCATCATCATCGCCATCACCATCATCATCATCACCATCATCATCATAATTATCATCACCATCACCATCATCACCACCATCACCATCATCATCACCATCACCATCATCATCACCATCACCATCATCATCACCATCATCATCACCATCATCATCACCATCATTACATTCACAATTGCCAACATCAACATTTACATCACTCAGTTATCATTACAGCTTTATCATCATGTTCATTATCAATTAAATACAACATTTCAATTATTACCACAAAACTCATTCATCCCCTAGTCATCTATTCCTTATCTCCACCACACCAATCATTATCAACAAGAAGTGTCTAAAAGGTCTGTTTGCAGAGACGTTCTGTGACCCCCGCCAAACGTGAACCAAAGAATTTTCCCCAGACGGCAGGTTGTATGGAATGAACGTTAAGTTACAAAACACATCAATAACAACCTCAGTGTGCCTCTGTACATAACAACTACGTAGTAATATAGTTGATGTCCTATGCTAAGTAAATATAATAAACGAGTCTGATACACGTTTTGCAAGGAAAGAGGCACAGTTGTAGTATCTCTCATCCTCACGTTTTAGGACATTTAAAAAGTTCTATTTTAAAAGTTAATTACGCTAATTAAACAAAACTGACTCAATCTGGATCAACCTCTCAATAAAAACAGTAACAGATATAGGTGAGTTCTCGGTACATCATTAATTAATCAACCTGCATTTAATATTTCAAAACTAAATCACTATAGGATGATAATACTTAACAAAGGATACATGGTACATAATATCTAATGTTGCACGAGAGTAAGTCAAACACTGACCACCTGACCAACACCTGTGGGGGAGTACCTGGTGGGAAAAAAATACCTCACAGGGGAGATTAGGAGAGGCTAGGGAAGTGTTGGGGAAGGTGAGGGCAGGGAAGGGAAGGGCAGGGAAGGGAAGGGAAGGGAAGGGAAGGGAAGGGAAGGGAAGGGAAGGGAAGGGGCGGGAAGGGAAGGGAAGAGCGGGAAAGGGAAGGGCAAGGAAGGGAAAGGCAAGTAAGGGAAGTCTTGGGTAAGGGAAGGGCAGGGAAGGGAAGGGCAGGGAAGGGAAGGGCAGGGAAGGGAAGGGAAAGGCGGGGAAGGGCAGGGAAGGGAAGGGAAAGGCGGGGAAGGGAAGGGAAGGGCAGGGAAGGGAAGGGCGGGGAAGGGAAGGGCAAGGCAGGGAAGGGAAGGACAGGTAAGGGAAGGGAAAGGAAGGGAAGGGCGGGGAAGAGAAAGGCAGAGGGCAGGGAAAGGAAGGGCAAGGAAGGGAAGGGTAGAGAAGGGAAGGGAAGGGAAGGGAAGGGCAGGGAAGGGAAGGGCAGGGAAGGGAAGGGAAGGGCAGGGAAGGGAAGGGAAGGGAAGGGAAGGGCAGGGAAGGGAAGGGAAGGGGAGGGAAGGGAAGGGAAGGGAAGGGAAGGGAAGAGAAGGGAATGGCGGGGAAGGACGGGAGGGGAAGGGCAGGGAAGGGAAGGGCAGGGAAGGGAGGCATGGATAGAATAAGGTCGATGGTGAACGTGGGATGAGAATGAGAGGAAGTTACCAACAAAAAGCAAAGTTAGGCTATAGGAGTAAACGATAAAACAATAAATGAAAGAATGAACAAAATAGTAAATGAGACAACACCAACTTAATCTAACACACCAAAACGTATGTTATGGCATGGACTCAATTAAAAAGAAAAAAAAAAGCGAATGGTTAGAATATTGATAAATGTAGGTGAGAGGGGAATAACAGTTTGATGAGGGGACTTGTAGGGATGAGGGGACGTGTAGGGGATGAGGGGATGTGAAGGGGATGTGTAGAGGATGAGGGGACGTTTAGGGGATGAGGGAAGAGCGGATGTGTAGGGGATGAGGTGACGTGTAGGGATGAGGGGACTTGTAGGGATAAGGGGACGTGTAGGGATGGGGGACGTGAAGGGGATGTGTAGAGGATGAGGGGACGTTTAGGGGATGACGGAAGAGCGGATATGTAGGGGATGAGGGGACGTGTAGGGGAGAGGGGTTTCTGTAGGGGATGAGGGGATGTGTAGGGAGAGGGGATCTGTAGGGGATGAGGGGATATGTAGGGGTTGAGGGGATGTGTAGGGGATGAGGGAATGTGTAGGGGATGAGGGGATATGTAGGGGATGTGTAGGGGATGAGGGGATGTGTAGGGGATGAGGGGATGTGTAGGGGATGAGGGGACTTGTAGGGGATGAGGGGAGAGGGGATGTGTAGGGACAGGAAGGGGGTCAATTAAAAAAAAGAAAGAAAGCGAATGTTACAAAAAAGGGAAAGGTGAGAGAATGTAACAAAAAAAAAACATTAATAACTATCACTGATATAATACGAAAAAAAAGTCAATCAATGAAAATAATAACAGGATAACAATAAGGTTAGAAGAATCAGGACAACACTTGAACATTTAAACTCGTACCTACTTTGAAAATAAAAGAAAAATGAAGGAAGTGTGCAAAAAGGGTACTGAAAAAAAACTTAAACCTACGAAGCAAGCTAAAACACCTGCCAACAACAACAACACACACACACACACACACACACACACACACACACACACACACACACACACACACACGCACACACACACACACGCCCACACTCTATCAGGACCCCTTATGCCCCTTACCTGGACTGATAAAGGACCGTCCAATCAGGATATAATCAGAGCTGGACAGGTGAGGGGTGGAGGGGAGGGAGAGGGAGGGGGTGGGGAGGGGGGGAGGAAGGATCACCCGTCACCTGGCCATCAATACAAATCATCAATTCGCCATCATTGTCTTAATTGTTGTCACGTTGAAACTCATCAGAAGGTAGGTGAGTTTCATTTCGTCTCTCTCTCTCTCTCCTCTCTCTCTCTCTCTCTCTCTTCTCTCTCTCTCTCTCTCTCTCTCTCTCTCTCTCTCTCTCTCTCTCTCTCTCTCTCTCTCTCTCTCTCTCATATCATATTGAAGCACATCAACTTTTCTGTAAATGTTTAGGTAGAATTTCAAGCGGTAACATAAAACCAGCCTCACATTTTAATCCCTCACCCCTTCCTGTCCCTACACATCCCCTCATCCCTACAGATCCCCTCTCTCCTCTCCCCTCATCCCCTCTCCCCTCATCCCCTACAGATCCCCTCATCCCCTACACATCCCCTCTCCCCTCATCCCCTACAGATCCCCTCTCCCCTCTTCCCTACAGATCCCTCTCCCCTCATCCCTACACGTCCCCTCATCCCCTACACTTCCCTCATCCCTACACGTCCCCTCATCCCCTACACGTCCCCTCTCCCCTCATCCCCTACAGATCCCCTCTCCCCTCATCCCTACACGTCCCCTCATCCCTACACGCCCCCTCATCCCTACACGTCCCCTCATCCCCTACACGTCCCCTCATCCCTACACGTCCCCTCATCCCCTACACATCCCTCATCCCCTACACTTCCCCTACATCCCCTACACGTCCCCTCATCCCTACACGTCCCCTCATCCCCTACATATCCCTACACGTCCCCTCATCCCTATACGTCCCCTCATCCCTACACGTCCCCTCATCCCTACACGTCCCCTCATCCCTACACGTCCCCTCATCCCCTACACGTCCCCTCATCCCTACACGTCCCCTCATCCCTACACGTCCCCTCATCCCCTACATATCCCCTACACGTCCCCTCATCCCTACACGTCCCCTCATCCCTACACGTCCCCTCATCCCCTACATATCCCCTACACGTCCCCTCATCCCTACACGTCCCTCATCCCTACACTTTCCCCTCATCCCTACACGTCCCCTCATCCCCTACACGTCCCCTCATCCCTACACGTCCCCTCATCCCTACACGTCCCCTCATCCTTTCACGTCCCCTCATCCTACACGTCCCCTCATCCCTACACGTCCCCTCATCCCTACACATCCCTCATCCCTATACATCCCCTCATCCCCCTACACGTCCCCTCATCCTACACATCCCCTCATCCCTACACGTCCCCTCATCCCTACACGTCCCTCATCCCTACACATCCCCTCATCCCTATACATCCCCTCATCCCCTACACGTCCCCCCATCCCTACACGTCCCCTCATCCCTACACATCCCCTCATCCCTACACGTCCCCTCATCCCCTACACGTCCCCTTATCCCTACACGTCCCCTCATCCCTACACGTTCCCTTATCCCTACACGTCCCCTCATCAAACTGTTATTCCCCTCTCACCTACATTGATCAATATTCCAACCTGACCCTTCACTCATCAACGCACTTCCTATATGACACCCATTCCAACCTGACCTAAATTATTCTTCATTCCCATAACTACGTATATTTCCTGCTATTCGTATACATATAAATCCCAGGTATTGCACTTCATTACACGACATGCAATATTCTTAACGACCTAAAATGACGCGCAGGGAATCACAATATATAGAATTCTTCGCATATAACCCTTCAGTGTTTATATATCTTTTCCTCTCCCCTATGTATCCGCTCTTACGTACCTATCATGTATCATATCTTTCATATGTATGCCTGCCCCTGCCTCCATGCTCCCTTCCCTTCCCTTCCACGCCTTTCCCTTCCTTGTCCTTCCCTTACCTGTCCTTCCCTGCCATGCCCTTCCCTGCCCTGCCCTTTCTCGCCCTTCCCTTCCCTGCCCTTCCCTTACCTGCTTCCCTTCCATGCCCTTCCCTTCCCTTCCCTTCCACGCCTTTCCCTTCCTTGCCCTTCCCTTACATGTCCTTCCCTTCCCTTCCCTTCCCTTCCCTTCCCTTCCCTTGCCTTCACTGTACCTGCACTGTACCTTCAAAATCATGGTTGTTATGTAAAATAAAAAATAATACAGCGTTCCATCCCTGTCATCATTATCTTATCCATACGTTTCATTTTTACCATATCCACATTCATATCATATCATACCATATCATATCATTCATATCATATCCATATAATTCCTATACATAAGCATCATAATTCCCTAACCATACAGAAAACACTCGATAGTCTAAAATCACAACCACAAAATTGAACACGAAACTATCCTTCTCTTGTAACTCTACACATGCACAGACACACACACACACACTCTCTCTCTCTCTCTCTCTCTCTCTCTCTCTCTCTCTCTCTCTCTCTCTCTCTCTCTCTCTCTCTCTCTCATTGGCCCACGCATCCCTCTATTATTCGTACATTACGTCAACGAGGCTCCGGGACGCCCCATTCACCCCTTAATGGTAACGTAGCCTCCATTAGAGCCGCGTGAGGGGGGGCAGGGCAGATGAGGAGGGCAGGTGAAGGGGGCAGCGTGAGGGGGGCCGCGTGAGGGGGGCGGGGCAGGTGTGCGGCGCCTGGTATTAGCTTGATTAGCATACAGGACGCATTGATCACCATTCTTTGGCACGAACAATGAGCCGCTGCCCTGATTGTTGTTGTGCTTGTTACTATTATTATGGTATTGTTATCATAATTAATTTTAGTAGTAGTAGTAGTAGTAGTAGTAGTAGTAGTAGTAGTAGTAGTAGTAGTAGTAGTAGTAGTAGTAGTAGTAACGTTATTATTATCATTGCTATCATGATCAATATTTATACTACTACTATCATCATTACTACTATCTACTACTATCATCATTTTCAGTACTATAAATTTTGGTATTGGTGTTGTTATTATTAGCATTATAATTATCACCATTGCCAACATCGCTTTTATTATCATCACTACTGTAATTATTATTATTATCAGCATTATTATTATTATTATTATTGTCATCATCAATATCATTCGTATCATCATTGTCATTAATATTAATATTCCTATTGTTATGATAATTATCATTATCATCATTAGTGTTGTCATAATCAATAGCATTATCATTACTATCATCGTTAAAAGTTGTCTACGCACTAATATTACACTTGTGTTGCTGGTGATTGGTAATAAATTGCAATATGACGTCAGCACAACCCCCGTGCACACACACACACACACACACACACACACACCACACACACACACACACACACCACACACACACACAACACACACACACACAACATACACAACAACACACAACAACAACATACATACATACATACATACATACATACATACATACATACATACATACATACATACATACATACATACACAACAACACACACACACCACACACACACACACACACACACACACACACACACACACACACACACACACACACATACATACAACATACAACATTATCGTCATCAATTCAACATCCATACACAAACAAATCTCAAACCTCGAAAGCACGCACAAAACACACACACCACATACAAAGTAATGTCAACCATGAAAAACCATCTTAAATCAGAATAACATGACAGGACACGTTACAATTACAACTCACTCGCAAGAGTGATATAGAATAGTGCCGCGATTACGTTTCCCGGAATTAATATGGAAAAATTATACAGAGATAAACCCTGAGTTGAATATATCACATATATATGTATATATATATATAAATATACACAAATACAAGGAAGATCAATGCATGAAGCTCACACACATAAATCACCTCCTACAAACCATGATTTCACCGGCCTGGCAATGACTGAACCTGGCGTGGCGGGACATTCAGGTGATGTTTACCCTGCAC
>JACEEZ010009299.1:0-7500 GCA_016584305.1 Chionoecetes opilio | reverse complement strand
AGCACAATATTATGCATTGAAACATTATACAAATGTCAACTGAATGCAGCAAAACCAGGTTTGAACATGTCGGCCAAGAAGAAATGTAAGCTTATCCATGTATCCAGCCAGCATCAGTGTTACGCTTGAACCCAAACCTATTAACTGGACAATGTGTATTCTTTGCCAAAGTGTTACGTCTGAAGTGCTCCATTACCCAGCAAAATCAAGGAAAGCTAGTGTTGGCGCAGGTTACAAGATTCTGGGCGACAATTTGACAATTTTCAGGGAAATTAAAAAACAACCTATTCCAGTTGACATATCACAACGCGATGATGGCACTGGTGTTGGAAATACACTGGAAGCGCACGAAGCCCAGTGGCACAATTCATGCAGATTGAAGTGCTCATCTAGTCGTATAGCCAGAGTGGAATCAACAATGTGCACGTCTGAAAACCTGAGTGAAGGCCAGCAAAGCAAGTCCCACTATACCCGTCAAGGTTCCTCGCACATTGACGGTGATCTTGATCAAACCTGAAAAAACACATGCTTTTTCTGTGACCAATCAGAGTCCAAATAGCAACCACTACATGATGCAATGATGCCAAAGGTCACAGCACGAGTGAAGCGTTGTGCAATCAAATTTCAAGACGAGAAGCTGATAGGAAAACTTAGCAGCGGCGACCTTGTAGCTCTGGATGCACGGTACCATGCCAAATGCCTTGTTAAGTTATACAATGCTAGCACTAGGAGTGGAGAAGATACTAACATAGGCATATCTGACAGAGTGTCCCATGGCATAGCAGTGGCTGAACTTATAGGTTTCATTGAAGATACACGAAACAACGACGATAACGTTGCCCCGGTGTTTCGTCTTGCAGATCTCGTCCAGCTCTACAGTGAACGGCTTCTCGATTTTGGCGTTGAACAGTCTGGTCGGATTCACTCAACAGACTTGAAGATAAGGCTACTTGCCAATATACCCGGTCTTCGTGCATTCAAGCAAGGTCGAAATGTGATGCTGAGCTTCGAAGATGATGTTGGAGTAGCATTGAAAGAGGCAACCTTGGATGACTACGACGATGAAGCAATATGCCTAGCGAAGGCTGCACAGATAGTCAGAAGAGATATGCAACAGAAGACCTCGACATTCACTGGATCGTTTGGAAACAACTGCCAGGAAGAAGCCATACCACAATCGTTACTAGCGTCAGTTAGCATGATGATGGATGGAACAAATATAAAAAACAAAGACCCAGACATAGTTCGTCAATCTGCTCTCCCTGTGGCATGTACTGATACATGTACTCACAAATACGGTGCTGTGTTATTACATTGTATTTGTTATTCATCACAACATGTGATTATATTTGTTTAATGTTTATGTGTAGTTATGTTTGGTTTTCAAGCCATAATTTTGTTGTTACAATGTGTTGTACAAAAGTGCATAATTGTTTTCAATCAAAAGTATTATTGTGTATGGTTTCTGGTCAACATTTCTTAATGAATGTATTGTGTTGAAACTATTGTTTTGAAGCTTGATAAAAGTTATTGAAAGTTTCCCAGCCGATAAACTTTGCAACATGTTTTGTGGTCATTATAAATGTAATTAATGATGTTTGACTTGATTTTATTTTGCTCTTAATGAACTCTTAATGAAGGGAACGTGGGGTGTATCATCAAAACGACATTCTGAATCGATTAGGTCCGAATTGATTAGTCGCTGCATAAAATCGGCACATTTTGGCAGTCATGTTCTACTTATACTAACACTGTTATGTTCAATCTGAGTGTTTAATCAGTTTATACGGGTATGAAAACATAGGTAAGACACCTTATACAATTTTCTATGTCAATTACTGGCAAAGATATTGCGATTTCAAAATTTCACAACTAGCGGTGGCGGCCATCTTGGATTTTTGCCCATATTTCTAGAAAAACGAAAAATCTGGCTTGGCACTATAGCTAAAATCAATTGATATGTTCTTAGCATGAACTGTGCCAATTTTGGTGCTTTTACCACCAAACCCACAATTGTTCTGATATTATACACATATCCGCCGCACTACAAGTGGGATGTAAACAGTCAATCATCGTTCATTCATCCGAGAGGCGCCACTTTTGATATTTTTTCCATTCTTTTACCAATGCTTAGTGCCCTATACGCCCCTTGCAGTGCATATGGCCTTTCCACTCTTCTTTCGAGCCGCGTCAGGGACTTTGGGGCGAGTGGTGAGGGGCTTTCATGCTTTTCTGTCCTGATATTTTACTATTTATAAATTATTGTGATAGCCGTCCACACCGTGGATACACAAACAAAATGGTCAGAGGAATTGCATAGTAATTTAGCATGTATAAACTACAGAATGATGACCACAGATGTACAGTTACAAAATTATTTGTTAGTTCTACCCAAGCAATGGGAAGGCGGTAGCGGAGTGGTTAGCGTCTCCGACTGGCGTTCTCGGTGACCCGAGTTCGATCCCCGAAGAAAACCAAAACCTTTCTGCACCGTCGAGTGGCCTAAGAACACCCACATGCCCTGCCCATCAACTCTACCTTCGATTGCGAGTGCATCGGAGGACACAGGGGGGCGGCATGAGCCTCTAATCACAGGCGTCACTATAAGAATCCTGCCTGCGCCACCACGGGCGAGGACATCACAACATTACATCACAGCCCTCAAGTGAACCTCCAGAGCCTACCATCGGAGCCCTGGATCACCACTGCCTACAGGCGCTATAGGCACATATGTAAAAAAAATTAAAAAAAATAAATATATATTATATTATATATATATATATATATATATATATATATATATATATATATATATATATATATATATATATATATTATATTATATATATATATATATATATATATATACTCCAGCAGTATATGTATGTTTAAGTGTGGAAATCATAGATTACCTATAGTTACAGGTAGGTATAGCAATATTGACTTGGAGGAGAGAAGTTGTACCTTATGTGATACCAATGATATAGGAGATGAAATTAATTATTTATTTAAATGTCCTTTCTTTAATGATAGCAGAATGAAATACATTAATAGATATTATTATACTAATGTAAATGTCATAAAGACACGTGATTTATTCAATAGTAAAAATTATAGCAAACTGTTAAATTTAGCCAAATTTATTCGGGTAATTGTAACCTACTTTAAGCAACATTAGTGTTTGATATTTGTAATGTTAGTTCTTAAGCGCTGTCTGTACTCAATGATGATTTATGTATTGTACTCCCATACCCTGTTTGGGTCGCCTGGGTTCAATAAACCTTCAAACCTTCAAACCGTAAGGTGGTCCCGTCGTGAACGAAAATGTGTGTTACCTGCTTTTCCCTATTGCTCTCTCTCTCTCTCTCTCTCTCTCTCTCTCTCCTCTCTCTCTCTCTCTCTCTCTCTCTCTCTCTCTCTCTCTCTCTCTCTCTCTCTCTCTCTCTCCTCTCTTCTCTCTCTCCCTCCTCTATTTTCTCTCACATCTGGCTTCTCTCTCTCTCTCTACTCCTCTCTCTCCCTCTCTTCTTCTCCGCCTCCTCTGCTCTCTCTCTTCACTCTCTCTCTCATCCTCACGTCTACTCTCTCTCCTCACCTCTCTCATTCTCTCTTGTCATCTCTCTATCATCTGGCTGGGGCGCCTATCTCGCTCTCTCAGGCGTCTCTCTCGTCTCGTCTGTATGCTGTGCTTCCGGTCTCTGTGCAGCTCTCCTCTTCTATCTCTCTCTTCTCTCTAACTCTCTCCCATCTCATCTCCTCATCCTCTCTCTTCTCGTCCTTCCTCTCCATCTCTATTCTCTCTCTCCGCACCTGATTGTCTCCTAGCAACAAATCTGGCTAAAGTCACAATCACAACTCCCTGGAGACAACACGCCTGTCTTCCAACGCCTCACCTGCACACACACTTCACGTGAACCAAATCATAAACGGACGACTGAACAAGAGCATAAAGAGGAGGAGGAGGAGGAGGAGGAGGAGGAGGAGGAGGAGGAGGAGGAGGGAGGAGGAGGAGGAGGAGGGAGAGGAGGAGGAGAGAGGAGGAGGAGGAGGAGGAGGAGGAGGAGGAGGAGGAGTGAGGAAGAGGGGGAGGAGGAGGAGGAGGAGGAGGAGATGTACCCGCTCAAAGAAGGTTTATATACCCTTGAAAACACGCTCCCAAAGGATATATTTCACGCGATGGACACATCTGCTCAAGGTCTCGGTGAATTTGGCTCATTGAAAACCCAGGTATAAAAGGCCGCTGGAGGCAAATGCACGTATTGAAGGAAACCGAGGTAGCATGAGATAACATAAAAGAAATACACGCCATAATAAAAAAAATGACACCCCATCTTCAAAAATATTCATAAATAAAAAATTAACTCACGGATTGTTTCCACTTCTTGAATTTGCAGTGATATATAAGGAGGAGCAAGAAAAAAAGAAGCAGTAATACATATACAAAACAATCACATGAGAAAAGAAATAGCAAGGAAAGAAAGGGAAGGTTTTGAAAGTATAACCAAGGATGCAAAATAAACACAGGAGGAAAGAAATAGCAAGGAATGAAAGGGAAGGTTTTGAAAGTATAACCAAGGATGCAAAATAAACACAGGAGGAAAGAAATAGCAAGGAATGGAAGGGAAGGAATGGAAAGTAACACCAAGGATGCAAAACTTGGAGTCCCGCATTAGGAAGGAAGGGTCCTGCGTGGTCCCGGTCAAGGATTTCCGTCACCCAAAGTTTTATCAGCTGACCTGACCGCACCGACCGACCCCACAGCGGCTTGAAAAGATGATCAAAATGCAACAAGTTTCTTCGGGGGGGAAAATTATCACCACGAAAAAGGAGAGAAAATGTTGGTCCGACTTCTTTACTCCCAACTCTAGTGACTATTTTAGGGCGGAGTTATTGCGCATGTACCAAATAAAACCTTCACTACTTTACTTTCCTTATTTACTAATCTGTTTCTGGTTTACAACACTCATAGAAGAAGAAGAAGAAGAAGAAGAAGAAGAAGAAGAAAAAGAAGAAGAAGAAGAAGAAGAAGAAGAAGAAGAAGAAGAAGAAGAAGAAGAAGAAGAAGAAGAAGAAGAAGAAGAAGAAGAAGAAGAAGAAGATGATGATGATGATAATGATAAGACAAGAACAACGAAATTAAAGGCAACAACAACAACAACAAACCATTAATAACAATATAAAGACAGACAAACAACATGAACTCATACACACCTACAAAAGTACAAATTGTAAAGTGCGTGAAAAAAAAAAAAAAATCTTTCTCTCTCTCTCCCTCTGAGGAAAGTTTTTGGGTCTTTTGAGGCTATTGAGTTGTTGCTATAGTTGCTTATAGTGGCGATCTCTCTCTCTCTCTCTCTCTCTCTCTCTCTCTTCCTTCTCTCTCTCTCTCTCTCTCTCTCTCTCTCTCCTCTCTCTCTCTTCTCTCTCTCTCATTGATGAACCAGAGCGCCCCCTCCTCCTCCATCAATGAGTGACCTTACGTCGTCTCGCTAAACTAAATCATCAATATTTCAATAACAACGTCGCCTTTACACAAGCGACCAAGAGCTATTTGACTTCCTTCGTTTTATAAGTTTCGTTAAAAAATATACTCAGACGTGCCGTGAATCAAAATAAGGGATGATATAGATTTATTCCGGCTCTGTAAAATTTTAGGATTAAACACACGTGCGGAGTCTCTCTCTCTCTCTCTCTCTCTCTCTCTCTCATCTCTCTCTCCTCTCTCTCTCTTCTCTCCTCTCTCTTCTCTCTCTCTGCTCCTCGCAGCGCTCGCTCGCTCCTCTCTTCTCTCTCTCTCTCTCATACGTTTTATTCTCTCTACTCTCTCTCTGTCCAACTTTTCACTTAATGAATAAGAGAGTCATTACAAGAGATGATAGAGAGAGATGAGAGAGAAGAGAGAGAGAGAGAGAGAGAGAGAGAGAGAGAGAAGAGAGGAGAGAGAGAGAGAGAGAGAGAAAGAAAGAGAGAGAGAGAGAGAGAGAGGAGAGAAGAGAGAGAGAGAGAGAGAGAAAGAGAGAGAGAGAGAAGAGAGAGAGAGAGAGAGAAGAGAGAGAGAGAGAGGACGAGAGGAGAGAGTAGAGAGAGAGAGGAGAGAGAGAGAGAGAGAGGAGAGAGAGAGAGAGAGAGAGAGAGAGAGAAGAGAGACGAAGAGAGAGAGAGAAGAAGAGAAAGAAAAAAAAAAAAAGAGAAGAACAGAAAGAGAGATAAAAAAAATACAAACAGAAAGTACTAAAATAAACAAATAAGTAACAACAAAACATAAATTAAAATGAAAATGTTTACTTACAATAAATGTAGTCAGTCAATACGCACGATTTAAGTGTGTGTGTGGTGTGTGTGTGTGTGTGTGTGGGTGTGTGTGGGTGGTGTGTTGTGTGTGTGTGTGTGTTTGTGTGTGGTGTGTGGTGTGTGTGTGTGTGTGTGTGTGTGTCCTTCACTTTATTATTATGTGGTGGTAGGGGCGGACAGGGATGAGGACAGGGAGGGAGGGAAGTGGCACAATCAGCAAGGAGCAGAACACCGGCAAGGAGGGAGGGAGAGAAGGCAGGGAGGGAGGGAGAGAAGGCAGGGAGGGAGGGAGAGAAGGCAGGGAGGGAGGGAGAGAAGGCAGGGAGGGAGGGAGAGAAGGCAGGGAGGGAGGGAGAGAAGGCAGGGAGGGAGGGAAGGAGGGAGAGAAGGAAGGAGAGGAGGAAGAGTAGAAGGGAGAGAAGGAGGGAGGGAAGGAAGGAGAGAAGGAGGGAAGGAGGGAGGGAAGGAAGGAGAGAAGGAGGGAGAGAAGGAGGGAGAGAAGGAAGGAGGAAGCAATCTAGAGAGAAGGAAGACAAAATAGGAAGTTGGCTGACTAGTGAACAGGGGGACACTATGCAAGGAAAAGGAATGGTTAGTGGAAGGAAAGGAAGAATATGACACGATAGGAAACGGAGAAATAATAACGAGATAAGAGAGAGAGAGAGAGAGAGAGAGAGAGAGAGAGAGAGAGAGAGAGAGAGAGAGAGAGAGAGAGAGAGAGAGAGAGAGAGAGAGAGAGAGAGAGAGAGAGAGAGAGAAAGGATAATATGAAACTAGTACTAAGTTAATGATGGTGAAGAAAGAAAAACATACAAGTCAAATTCAGAAATGAGGAAATAGAATGTGGGAAGGAAAGAGAGAAAGTGAGGACAGAAGATAGAGGAGGAAGAGGAGCCGCTTGCCCACAGTGGGGAAGGAAAGGAAGGGAAGGGACGGAAGGGGAGGGGAACAAACTAACCTGAACACACCATAACAACGCTAATGGTGGCTTGTTTCCTGCTTCCGTACAGGGTTGGAAGAGGAGGAGGATCAGAGAAAAAGAAGAGGAAGAGGAGGATCAGAGGAAAAGAAGAGGAAGAGGAAGAATAGGGAAAATAGAGGAAGAGGAACAGAGGGAAAAATAGGAAAAAACGAAGGGGGTCAAAAGGAAAAAAAAGGAAAGACAAGAAAATTAGAAGACATAGCTATATAAAAGGAAGAAAAATTTAA
>JACEEZ010009298.1:0-13866 GCA_016584305.1 Chionoecetes opilio | reverse complement strand
ATTTTTATATTTTTAATTATATTATATTTTCGAAAACCTTGTTTTGTGGCCTTATTTTTGCTTTTTTTTATTTCCCCCGCGTCTAGCACGGGGGATTGCATTATTGGGGGGGGGGCTGCATTGTTTGTTTTTCCAATCCCCATTTTGCCTTTAAAACTTTTGGGGGTTTTACTGAGATATTCATGAAAATTTTTTTTTTTAAAAGAAAAGGCCCCCCCCCCCCCATTTTGGGTTTTTTTAAATTTGGGCCAATCGGGCAAATTTTATTAGACCGGGGGAAAACCCGGGGGGCCCAAAAATTTGTTATTTTGTATCATCATTTGCCCGATTCCCCCTAAAAAATTTCGGGTTTTTCTGCCCCCTATTCTCTTACTCCCTTTTTTTTTACTCTTACGACCCCATTTTTTTTGTTTATTTCTTGAAGAAAATTAAAAGTTTTTGGCAGACAAATTTTAACCCTTTTCCCCCTCGCAAAAATTAAAAAAAATAGTTTTGATATAGTAAAAACCCAAAGAGCTGGTGGGGACTAGATGGGCGGAGAGGGGGGAGATTCATGACACAGCGAAAAACAGCAATGTAAGACCACGTATGAAAATTTTTAAAGTAGCCACGGTAGTGACGGTACACTTGTTGTGAAAAAAAAAATTAATCCATCATTTTTCCGCCTTATTTTTCCCCTTTGAAAAGCCGGCCACACCAAACCCCCCCGGCGCCCCTTTTCCCGGGCCGACGAAAAGGGGCGTGGCTAGAGGGGGCCGGTTTTTGTGTGGGGGGTTTTTTCACCGGGGGGCCCTGTCGCAGGGGGCCCGGGGATAAAAATCAGTCGGCGCTTAAAAATTTCCCCGTCCGGCGGGGCCCTCCCGGGCTGCGTGTTGTGGGTCCCTTTCCCCGGCGGCCCGCCCCTCGCTCGCCAGAAAATTTAAAACTAATTGTCCCATAAAAATTGTATTTATGCTAATATAGGTATTATATATGACGTTTATTATATTTTACGTATTATTATAGGTTTTAAATATAGGGCTGCACAGGGCAGCCTCACCAACAAGTCTTTTCGGCCCAACGGATTATTTTTGGTCACCCGGTGGTCCAAAGTGTATTGTATTTTGTCTAGGGGGGCCCGGTGTGTGTGTGGGTCCCCTTTCCGGGACGATGCCTCCCCAAATTTTTTTGTCCCCCGGGACGGGCCCCGCCCCGGGGTTTTGTGTGTTCCGGGCCTTTAGGGTGTGGGGCCCGGGGTGGTGGCGGCGTCCCCGGGGGCCCGCGGGGGCCTTCCCTTATGGGTCCGGCCGCTAAGGACCAATTTCAAGAGGATGGGGACATCCCGGGAAAAAACCCCCAAAATTTTTTTTTCAGGGCATTCTACGGGGTCCTACCCTTAAATTTGAGGGGGGAAAACAAACGACCCCAATTCTCAAAGCCTCTTTTTAACCCATTTTTTTTTGATAACGGCAAATTTTCATTTAAAAAAAAATCTTGTTAAAAATCAAGATTCGCCTTTAATGGAAAAAAAAATTTATTCCGTATATGAAATACATCCCTAGTTTGTTTTTTTTTTTCACCCTTTTTTAAAATTCAAGATCACATTTTTTCCAAATTTTTAACCAGGCCCTTTTTTTTCTATTAAAATGGAATTTAGGCTTCCCATTATGCCCCATAAATTTTACTTACTTACTGACTTGTTAGGATCAACATTTTCCAAACAAATGCTAAAACACTCCATCCTTTCCCAAATTTTAAAAAAACAAATTGCCCCTGTTCAAAATTCGCCAACCCCAAAGACAAAGAGAAAAGCAGGTGGGGGCCCAAGTGTCTATGCTAAAGGATGAGGGTTGGCCCTTTTTTCCCTCTCTACATAGTCACACGCCCCGGTGTGGGGACCTGGACAAACCCTTTTTCAAGCATGAGAAACACCCATACCCTCCTTCTTTGGCTGAAAGGGGAAGCCCTTTGGGGGACAAGGGGGAAAAATCCCCCATCTCACCAAAATTCTGGCCCAGAAGACGCAAAAAGAACCCTCTTTGGGTCATTTTTTGTTAGAAATGCTCGGGGTGGTGTGCTTTTGGTACACCTCCCTCCCGTGACTGGCATCACTACATTTGAAAGATTATGCCCAAAAGGAGTTTTTTGTTTTTCCCCCCTCATGAGGCAACTTTGGGAAAACCCCTATGAAGTAATGTGGTATGGGGCAGGTACCTGGACAAAAGTACAAAAAAAATCACCAGAGAGAAAGGGGGGGAAAGGGGTACGAGGAAGGTGGCAGGGCCCCCCAAGGGCCCAGGCCAAATTGGGGCCCCATTTCCTGGGGACCCCCCCAAACAAGGGAAACTCTTTCCATTTTCCCCCATCAGAGAAGATTTTACCCTACCTTTTCCCCGACGGAAAACAGGGCTTTGCAAATTTTGGACCTCTGTAGTCTGCTGGCACTGACCACTCGATGCCGGGCCCTTTGACCACGAAGAGGCAAAACCCCAAAAATTGTGGGCCATCTACAAAATGCCCAGAAAAGTGGTTTCACCACATCTTGGTACCCACCGTGGGTAAATGCGGGTTCCCTTTTCATCCTCAAACGGGAAGTATCCCTTTCTAGCCAGCATTTTCCATCGGCCTTTACATCTGGGCCCCCTTCGGCAGGGGCCAAGAACTTCCTTTTCCTCACATCATGCCATCTGTAGTACTCTGGGAAAAGAGAAGTCCACAGCGCTCCCTTTTTGTTCCCAGCTTCACGGGGTGATACAAACTTCTTTTTTTTTGGGAAAGGGGGGAAAAAAAGTGGGTTTTTGGGAAAACCCTGGGGTGCCTATACCAGTCACAAAATCCCTTCAATTTCCCATCGTAGAACTCCACATCCCAAAATCACCGTGGTTCCCAGATTTCCCCCAAAATGCGGGGAATTTTTCACAGTCTTTTATATAGACAGCCCAAACCCTCGGGGTCGGGGGAATAAAGCAAAAAAGGGCCCTTTTTCTCCCAAAAAAACAGAACGGGAAAAACTTCCCCCCAACTAAAGGGGCCCCTGCTGCAGCCCCACCAACGTGCAGGGGTACCAGGCTGGCATCTGGACAACCTGCCCACCAGGCCCAACAACAGAAAACCCCAACTCTGAAGGCTGCGGTTGGACACTGGATGGCAAACAAATTTCCGGGGTTCCTGCCCTGGGGGCTGGGGGCGGGCCTCGGCAGAAAAGCTGTAAGTGAACTTTTGAAGTGTCCTGCAAAAGTGCTGAAAGTTGTGGCGGGAGATTTCAGGGGCAAGAAAGCCGGGTTTTGGAAATGCCCCGAACGGTGCAGCTGAAAATGGGGAGAAGTAACACAAAATTTTCCCAATATGAATCATCCCTCCCTTGGGGAATACTGGTGTTTTTTAACAAAGACATGGAAATTCCTGCAGCGGTACAGGAAGAACTGATTGTTGTATAATGACTTAATGAATACTTTTTTTTCAAAATGCACCGCCCAGTGTTTAAACCACTTTCTTTTTTTGAATTGAAAGGGAAAGTATTTTTAATTCGTTTTTCTCCCTATAACTACGGCATTTCGCGATGTCCGCAGGGGAGTTTAAAGTCGAAAAAATTTGGATTTTTTTTTTTTGGGGGGGGGGGCCAGCCATATTGGAATATTTTGGGTTCTGGAGTTTTTAAATAATATAAGAAAACTTGCCCCCAAAACATTACCCTTTTATGCCTATTTTTTTAAAAAACCCTTTACCCAAATTTTCCCATCGAAATTTTCCAAAATAATAAAAAAACTTTTCCTTAAAAGCCACCCTTAGTGAGGGTTCTTTTGTCCCCCCTCTAAAAATCTAGCTGGGAGCCTGAAAGGTGCCTAAAAAATTTTTGGTGCTTTTTTTTCCGGCATGCCCCCCACCCTTTTCACTAAGCTCCCCGGACTTTTTAAAAGGGGAAAAACTTCAGCGCGTGCGGGGCCCAGGTTTAGGAAATTTATTTTATGTTGCAACTTTTTGGTAAAAGGGGCGAGATTTTTCAGGGTCGTTTTCAAAAAGACCGCCCAAATTTTTTTTCTTGGCCTACAATAGGTTTGCTTTTTTCTAATAGTCCTTGAGCCAGACCAAAAGTAATGCTCCGGGGGGGGGAAAATTTTCTCATTATGATTTTCCATTAGACCAATTTTCTAAAGGGGCAAAAAGTTGTGAGGGACATCTGAGAAGGTAGCTTAGTGCCCGGAATGGACGCCTCTTTGAAACCACCCAGCTCAAAAAGGGCCCATTTGGTGGGGGTCCTTGGGTTGCACGTGTATCTGGCTTCTATCTACTTCGATGTGCGGTTGACGACTAAATTCCGTCCAAGGGTGTCCCGCCCTAAATAAAAAATAATATGAAGCTTTTTGTTATAGTTAATTATTAAAAAAACCCAATTACCCAAAAAAAAATCATATTTTTTTTCAATTTTTTATTTTAGACTTGATTTTTTTTTAAGTGAAACAACACTGGTAGGATTTTTCCAAATTTCATTTTGCTAAAACCGTTTTCTGTCTAAAAAAAATAATTTAAAGTACAACATATAAAATCCACCACGAGTTTAAAACAAATAAAATGAAAAAGGGGGCATAAAATGATTTAAAGGCCGCCGCTGGCATTACCCTATTCGGAAAAAACGCAAGTTAAATGTCGAAACGGGGGAGGATTTTAAAAACCATACGATATCTAATAAGCAGGCGGAAATTCTTACATGGGAAATCGGCATTTGGGGGCCAAATCTTGGTTTTAAAAAGGGGCCCCCTTTATTTTAATTATTCATTACTAGATTTTTGGAAAGACTTGGAGCTGTTTTTAACACCATAAAAAAATGTATATTCCAATAAGCAAGCGGAGGTTCTTAAACCCCATTAAATTTTTTTAGTCAAAAAAACACCGGTTGATTTTCCCAAAATTTATCTTTTTGCAAACCTTTTAAATCTGTTTTATAAATTTTCGGGCAATTTGGCCTGCATTAAAAAAGGAGAACAACATTGCTATCAATATCAGTGCCACAAATTTTAATCATCAGAGTCCCATCAAGTCTTGGGGCATCCTGACCCACGAAGCATCATCCTGCCCCATTTTGGGGCCCCCTGCAGCTTACACCCCAACAGGCACTTAAAACCCATTAAAGTATGCAGGGGCAATCTGGGGTCGAAAACGTCTTTTTTTGCAGTGCAGGGAAATAAAGTTTCCCAGACACACCCGGGAGCTGGTAAAAACCCCCCATCCATCGGTTTTTTTGAGCGAACCGCCATCATCGAGTTCCCACCCCTTCCTGCTGTTTTTTTCGGGGACGTTTTGGCGGTTTTCAAGGCTGCGTCCCCCAGATGGGCCCCCTGATTTTTTGGCCCTAAGCGTATGCGGGCATAAAGGGATCTTAAAAAACAAGGGGGAAATTGCCCCAAAATTCGATTTTGGCCCCTTTCTTGCACAGAACGTAAAACGGAGTAAATTACCCCGACGACCCTTCGTGTTCCGGGCGTACAGCTGACCGTAAAAGGCCTAAATGTTTATTGAAGACGCCCCTTTTTGGGACTTCCACAAAGATCCCAGATCTGTGAATGCTTGAAGATAGATCATTTTGCCCAAACCCCCTTTTTTTTTTTTTTTCCCCCCCCCAAAAAACCCCCCCCCCCCCCCCCCAAAAAAAAAAAAACCCCCCCAACCCAAAACCCCCCCCCTTTTTAAACCCCTTTTTTTTTTTTTTTAAAAGGGTTTTCCCCGGGGGGGTTTAAAATTGGGGGGGGTTTTTTTTTTTGGGGGGGGTTTTTTGGGGGGCCCCCCCCCAACCCCCCCCCCCCCAAAAAAAACCCCCCTTTCCCAAAATTTTAAATTTTAAAAAAAATTGGGGGGAAAAAATTTTTTTTAAAAAAAAAAAAAAAAAAACCCCCCCCCCAGGGGGTTTTTTTTTCCCCCTTTTGGGGATTTTTAGTGATTTTTCCCTTTTTCCAGTAAAAAAACCAATGCTTGATGAGATACCACGCCCAGATTTTTTTTTTATAGTTAATTAATATATTAATGCATGAAATGAAATGTTTTTTTTACTTACATATATTTTAAATTTAAATCATTTAAAGGGTGCTTATGATATGATAAAATAAGATAAAGATGCTGTGGGTTAATATTTTTTTTATTCTTTTTTGATTTTTAATGTTTTCACCCAAAAAAAAAAAAGTGTTTAAAAAAAATTTTTTTTTTTCCCCCCAAAAAAAAAAAAATTTTAAAGTTCATTTTTTTTTTACCTTATATCAAAACAAAAATGTGTGTTTGGATGTTTAAAATTAAAACCGTGTTTTTATTTTGCATAATAAAAAAAAACTTCAAAAAACACATACCCCAAAAAAATACCATGGGGGTGCGTTGTGTGTTTGTTTCATCTCATTTCAAATCTTGTAATTTATTTACACTTTTCCCAAACACGAGTTTATTATGTTTAATGCCTCAATTTTGGGGAGCATTTAAAGATTATTATTTTATTATTTTTATCAATATTACCCTCATTACTCTCCCCTTTTCCCCGCTTTCCATTCTTACTTGCCTGTATTACCCCTCATCAAACATCATTTGGTTTGCAAATTACGTCTCATCCTATATTTTGACTGCACGAATAAAGTCTAATTTTTTGTTTTGTTATTAATTTTCTTAGGCTTTTTATAAAAAGGATGTACGTAAAACTTTTATATTTTTCCCATAAGCCAACAACTTTTTATGCGCGGCGGCGGAGGAAACCCGGTTTAAAAAAAGCTAATAATCGTACGAAAAGTTTGAAAATTTCTCGTTTTTTTTCTAAAAATTTGGAAAAAAAAAAAAAACGCAGGGAAAAAAAAAATTAAAAAAAATAAAAAGAGTTAGAAATTAAATTTTAAAAATACCTACGAAAATTTTCCTTAAAAATTTGAAAAAAAAAGAACGAAGGGGGAAAAAAATTAAAAAAAATAAAATTTTTTTAAAAAATTAAATAATCGTAGGAAAAATTTTGGAAATTTCCCCCGTTTTCCCTTAAAATTTGGAAAAAAACCCGGGAATTTTTTTTATTTGGGGAAAAGGAGTGCAAAAAAAGTAGTTTTTTTTTTTATTTTTTTTTGGACAAATCTTAATTTTGAAAAAATTTTGGGGGGAAATTAAAATTAAAAATGTGTAAAGTACAGTTTTAAAAAGAATGGGTTTTGAAAAATTAAAGACAATTTTATAAGTAAAGCCACTTTTGAAGTGAATTTTTTATCTAAATACATAGAATTGGTATAATTATGACAATTTTAAAGTTTCCAGCTATGGAAAGGAATTTATATTAAGTATCTAGATGGTTGAATTTTTCGACATTTATAAGTAGCCCGCTATGAAGTGAATTTATATAAGTTGCTAGATGGTTGAATTTTCGACAATTTTAAAGATGCCCGCTTTAAGGGAATTTATATTAAGTTGCTAGTTGTTAATTTTTCACAATTTTATAAGTTGCCCTTAAGGCAAATTTTTTTAAATATGCTAGATGGTTAAATTTTCGAAAATTTTATAAGTATGATATGAAAATAAAATTTTTATATAAGTTTTGATGGTTAATTTCGACAATTTTTAAGATGAGCATGAAGGCAATTTATTTAAATTGCGTAGATGGTTAAAAAACAAATTTTTAAGTATAGTATGGTCAATTTATATATAAATATCGTAATGGTTAATTTCGACAATTTTATAAGTATGAGCTATGAAATGCAATTTATTTAAGATTAGATGGTTGAATTATGAAATTTTTAAGTATCCATATGAAGTGCAATTTATATTAAGTATCGTAGATGTTGAATTACGAAAATTTTATAAGTATAAGTATAAGAATTTATTATAAGTAGCGTGATGGTTTAAATTTGACAATTTTAAAGTTGAGCTATGAAGTGCAATTTATTTAAATATGCGTAGCTGGTTAATTACGAAATTTTATAAGTATAAATATGAAGGGAAAATTTTTATATAATATGCGTGAAAAGGGAATTACGACAATTTTATAAGTAAAATAGAGTGAATTTATTATAATAGCGTAAAAGGTTAAATTAAGAAATTTTAAATAGGCAGCAAAAGTGAAATTTTATATTTGATGCGTAGAATGGTGAATTATCGACAATTTTTAAATATGAGGAATAAGTGGATATAAAGTGGTGTGGTAATTAAACGGGCATTATATTTTTCAAATATTAGGATTTAAATAAGAGTAAGAATATTTTTTAAAATTTAAAAATGGGTAAAAAGGAGAGGAAAAAAGGAGATAGAGGGGAAATAAAGGGGGAAAAAGGAGAAAAACAGAAAAATAAGGGGGAAAAAAGGAGAGGAAAAAGGGAGATAGAAGGAATAAAGAGAGGAAAAAGGAGATAGAGAGGAATAAGAGAGGAAAAAGGAAAAAACAGAGAAAAAAGGGGGGAAAAAAAAGGAGGGGGATGGAGATAGAGAGGAATAAAGAGAGGAATAAGGGATAAACAGGAAAAAAGGAGAAAAAGGGTAGGAATTAGGAAATAAAAAGGGAATAAGAGGAAAAAAAAGGGCAGGAATTGGGAAAATAAAGGGGAATAATAGTAAAGAAGGAAAAAGGAGGAATTATAAAGGGCAGACAAAAAAATAGATAAGGGAATAAAAAAAAAACGATAAAAAACCTTTTTTTTTCTCCTTTTCCCCCTCTTAAGGGTCAAGGCTTAAAAAAAAGGAAATAAAGGAAATAAAGGAAAAAAAAAAAACAAGGACTGGTCAAGGGAAAAACTAATAAAAAAGCAAAAAAAAAAAACCCCGCCAAGTTATTATTTTTTTTTTAGAGTATTGATAGAAATTTTTTGAGATCATCAGTATTTGCTCAAAACGAAGGGGGCACCAGTCTGAGGCATGTACGACAGAACTTTCTCATATTCAATTTTTCTCGTAATCCCAAGCTCTAATACATAAAAAAAAAGGCTAAATTATGATATGTTCCTGACCCGACAAACCCGAAATTTTTTCCCTTTTTTTTTGAGTGTCAGATAGGCGGGAAACAAAAACACGTAACAACTTTGAAGGATTTTAAAGTATTAGATTAAAAGCTATATAGGTACAGAAAAATAAAGGGAAAATATATGTTAGCGAGTGAGAGAAGGTTTTTCCCGGGAAATATAGTTTGAAGTAGTTTAAAAAATTTAGATTAAAAAGCTATATAGGTACAAAAATAATGATAATCCAAAAAAATGATGAAATATATCCCTAGAGCGTGCTTTTTACAATGAAATATATCTATCTGTAGAAGGTACAGAAATAAGGGAGAAAAAAATACAAAATAAAAAGAGAGAAGCTTTTTAAAAAATTAAAAACCCCCCTTTTCACCCCAGTCTTTCCTTAGCTAATAAAATTGTCTGGTTGAGCCATAAAAGTGACTGAAAAAACCCAAATTTCCTATTGGCCAAAGAACTAACCAGGTCATAACTATAAAACATGGCTAATATTAACTAAAAACGTCTAAGGTAGCCAAATTACAATAAAAATTACGTTTCGGTTGCACTTGAAGTGCAATATGCGTATGTATGATATAAAAACTATATAGGAAAAAAATTATGTAAAAAAAATACGTAGCAAAAGAGAACTGTTTTACCGGGAAAATATAATTTAAAAGGAAAATTTGGGTGTGATAAAAAATCTTTATATAGCCCAGAAAAAAACACGAAAAAAAATGTTTCAATGCGAGATGAGTTCTTTATAAGGAAATTAAATAAAAAAGCTTAATAACAGATAAATGAAGAAAAAAATAATTATAGCGAATGAGAGATGGTTTTTTTTTACCAGGCAATATACAAAAAAAGGTATTTAGGTAAAAGCATAAAAAAATGTAAAAAAAGGAGAAGAGATAAGCAGACCGGGATTCATTCACGATTGATTGTGCTATGGCATTACAGTTTGTTTTTTTTTTTTGGTTTACTGAATCCCATTAGAGACTTCCGCCAAACTCGTACCTTCTAAAATTTTTTGGCTCAACTTTGGAGCCTATCAAACAGCGGGGCTTTTCCATCTTTTTGTCTATCGAGTTACTTACGTTATGGTGACTAATGTCTTTTTTTTTCTTTTTTTTTTAAAGTAATGCGCTGTAAACTGCGGCTGAGGGCAAGCTTCATTTTTTTTTTTATTTTGCCGTATATATTTTTTAAAATATGCACATTTTAAAGATTACACTGGGGAAAATTTGAAAAAAAAAAAATTTTTTGAGTGATTTTGAGCTTTTTAGACTAAAATTGGCTGCTGCTTCCCAAATCTTTTCCTTTTTTTTTTCTAGCACGTCATTTTTTTTCTCCACAGCTTACCCTCCAGATAAGCAAAAATTCCCACTTGTGAGCTGTAGAAAAACTTCCAGCTGATTACATTTGACTCATTGAGAGCTATGTCACTTTTTTGTCGTTACAATTGGACAGTGCGGTAAGGTGTGTGCGCCCCCAAATGGGTCAGTACTATAAATATCTGAAAACAGAAAGCTGGGTTTGTGGGAATTAGGGGGATTTGTTAGGGTTTTTTCTCTTAACCTTTAAAAACATACCTTGTAATTTCTTTTTCTTTTTTATGCGTTTTTTTTTTGTTTTTAAAAGCTTGAACTTTCCAGCTTAGTTTTTTATTTACATAGGTATATTTTCTTTTTTTTCAGATCAAGTCGCTCCGCTACTTCGTCGTAAACCCCTAAACAACCCTGACTCCTTCTCTATATATGTGTATTTTCACCATTCAAGTCGAGGGCAAGCATCGCGTATTTTCATTAAAGATTTTTCGCATATTTTAAAGTAAAACTCGGTGATCAAGAAAAAGCTAGGGCCCCCCTCAAAAGTGTGCAAGCGTGTGTCGAGAGATTCGGATGTGGCCCAAAAGGAACACGTGAAATTTGGCATTTGGTATCCCCATGGTTTGGCGAGAAAAAAAAGATCTTTCCCACAGACGTTACTTTTGTTTAGTAAAAACATCAGGTTTTAAACAAGAAAAAAAAAAGAAAAAATAGAATATCCAAATCTCCCGTCACTAAAAACCAATCCTCATTCGCAAAATTCCGTGCCGTTTTCGAACAACTACCTCCTCTAAAGATCTAGTGATATTAAGAACGCAGTAAACACAATGATGCAGTTTTTGACATTCACGGGGTTCATTCGTAGGGGTTTGATCAGCCATTTGAATGATTTAGCACGTGATTTGGGCCTATCCAAAAAAGCTTAGAAATACTAGCATAAAGACTGAACGAAAAAAACTATTTGAACAAGGGTAAAGGTATCATACTTTCAACCGAAAAGTACATTTCTGCAGTATTTTCGAAGTGCCAGCGGTTTTGTTTTTTCCATAACATCCTTTTTACTAAAGGAATTGGGCTTTCAATCTACAATCCAAATAAATGGCGATTGTTTATTGTAGCTAAAAGCGGAGCTTGAAGTTTCCTTCTACACATGGCAATTTGTTTGGCGCAGTCCCTTTTGGGGCTTCGGTCGTCTTCGTGAAGAATATGGGAGAGTAAAAAAGGTCATTGAGTTTTTTTGGAATATGACAAACACAATTGAATCATCTTGTTTACCTTTAAAAAGTGTCCTTTCCTTTTTGGTCAACAACGGGATACCCCAAAATCCCCGCTTTCTCTGTATGTGGGATAGCAGAGCTCGAAGAAGCTTGGGGGCGACGAATTGGCCTCCGGATCTGATCTAAAACCCGGGGATCCCCAACATTGTACATGACCACTTTTGACCGGAAGAAAATAAATCCCCCTCGCACAAAAATAGGGCCTGAACATTGGTAAAAGCATTGTCAACTGTGGCGACTGTTTTTAAGACAACTTTTCATTTCCTGGACTGTCAATTGAAAAAATCAAGGCCCGGGGGTTTGATGGGGCCACAAATTCGACAGCTCATCCCAAGAGAACATTTTTAAGGTACTATGTCAGACCCTTTAAAAGAATGCTTGGGTATCATTCAAAGACGTCGTCAAGAACTTTCTTGGAATACACGTGCAAGTAAATTTCACGAAATTGTTTTAAAACTATTGGGGAGCTACAAAACGCTTTGGGTTGCAACATGAGTATTAATACATTTTTTTGCATAGCCTCTTGCAAAATTTTCCGTAAAACTGGTGCCCCGTAGCGACGAGAAGGGGAAAAGATTTCACCAAGATTTGAAGGGTTTTGAAAAAACGTTCCGGGTAGATGGGATGTGCTATGATGGTGACTATTGTTGGGGCATCAAAAAGCGATAGTCCTCAAATTTAAAAACTCCCAAAAAAGCTACAAACGAAAATTTTTACCCTTTCCTGCACCAATTATAGCCTTATCCTTTCAAAAACATGATAAAGTTTAAAAAAACTTCTATTCATCCTATTTTTTTCATTTTTCATTTTATGTTACATTTTTCAAATTTTTAAAAATAACCTGTTTTTGTTTTTACAGTATTTTTATATTTTTTAAGAAAACGGAAAATCCACAGTTCAAAAACTTACGTGATAGAGAAAAACTGAGATCATTTTTTTATTCAGCACCCCCAAAAAATTACTTAATAACAATGCAGACCTAACTTTTAAAAAAATTTGTTCCCCATTAATCAAAGAATATCAATATTGAGTGAAAGCTGGAAACCCCGGCACAAACAAAAAATCCCCAAAACAAAGGGCATAGCATTACATTTTAACTCGCAAATCAGAACAACTATAGGGGGGGGAAATCTGCCACTGGCCTAAAAAAAATGTGTGGCAGCCAGGAAACCCAAGAACATTAGAACAGGGAAAATTGTGTACACCACTGCCACAAGAACATGTAAAGGGACGCTAAAAGCCAGATTGTTGTTGATTTAATGCCTAAAAAGGGGAAAGTGCCAGACTCGAGTCTATGCACTCTGGCAAAACTATAAAAGGGCAGGTTAAAGAAAACGTGAAACGATAAGGGGAAGGGAAAAAACGGAAAGTTTCAGAGGATGGTGGAAACAGTGTAGGATGTGGATTTGTTTGGGTTAGGTTTTAAAATTTTCCAGGGGGAAGAAGGGAGATTCCGGGGGAATGTCCCCAGGGCAGGGGGACAAATGAGGGAAGGAACTGGAACGGGGGAGGAGTGAGATGGGGGCAGGATATTAGGGCAGTTGGAAAAGTGAGGGACTTGACATGGGGCCCAGGTTGGGGAGGGGCGTGACATGAGATAGAGTGGTGAGGTTGGTATGGCCTATGCTAAACGGCGGAGCATCCCCCAACGTCTATTAGAGTGGTAAGGGGTTTGACCATGGAGAGATAGGGGGTTTTATCGGGGAAATTTTTTTTTGGCAGAGAAAAGGGGGCCCGGAGGATTTCCAGCGGTCGAATAGGAAGATTTAAAGAAAAGGGAGTAGTTGAGGCTGGCAAGTTTGAAAACGGGGCATTTGGGGCTAGTGGCCAGCGCCCAAAGAATCAACGGTTCGTTGCCCGGGTCCCACTGACTCGGGGCCCCGCAGAAGCAAAAATTTTTTTTTCGTATGGAAGTCCCCGAATAACCAGTCTTGGGGTCTCCAACAGAGGGGAAGGATTGAAGAGATTTTATAAGAGAAAGGGAATTGCGTGAAACATGAAGATAGGAAGGGAAAAGGGTGGGGAAAAAATATGCGTTTCAAGGCGAAAAGGAGGCCACAAATTCCCTTGTAAAACATGGATTTTGTAGGGAGTTGGTATTGATAGTGAGTAGGGGAAGAGGACAGCAAAGCCCAGAACTTAAAAAAAAAAAAAAAAAAAAAAAAAAAAAAAAAAAAAAAAAAAAAAAAAAAAAAAAGGGGGGGGGGGGGGGGGGGGGGGGGGGGGGGGGGGGGGGGGGGGGGGGGGGGGGGGGGTTTTCAGCGGGAAAAAATTTTAAACCCCCCGGGGGGGGGGCCTTTTTTGGGGGGGGTTTGGGGGCCCCAAAAAAAAAAAAAAAAAAATTTTTTTTTT
>JACEEZ010009296.1:27500-33694 GCA_016584305.1 Chionoecetes opilio | reverse complement strand
CCCGGCCAAGCGGAAGACAATGGTGGCCTTTGGGGAACCTGATACCCCCCGCCCCTAAGGGGCTAATATTCGCTTTTAAAAAGCGAAAGGGGACCAGCGCCCAGCTGGAGAAAGGGGAGGGCTCCAAAAGGCTTCAATATTGCCAACAAAACCCCCAGAGACGATGTCCTTCCTTGTTCCCTATCGGAATCTATAGGGGGAATCAATCGACTTGCGCTACCTTTTTAAAAATACTTCGATTGCGCTCAAATTTTACACACGTTGTTTTCTCACCACCCCACAGTATTCCACTAGGGTGGTGAGTTCAAGAAAACCAACTTTCGTTTTTTAATGGGACCCCAATAAAAATATATATATATATATATATAATATATTTTATATATATATATATATAATAATATTATATATTACAATATACATAGATTACAATAAATATAATATATATATACATATATATATTACATATATATAATATATAAATATATATATATATATACTATATATTATATAGAATATATATATATAAATTTTATATATGATACATATATATTTTACATATAGATATATACATATATAATATACATATATATATAAATATACATATATATTATATATATTTTATATATACATAAAATATAAACATATACCATATATATACATATATATATATATTAATATATATATATACATTATATATATACATATATATTATATATATACATATTTTTTATATATATACAAATAATTTTTTTATATATACATATATATTTTATATTTTATACATATATTATAATATATATATATATTCATATATTATATATATATATTCATATATAAAATATAAAATTTTATATATATCATATATATAACTATAATATATATATTATATATATATATATATATATATATATATATATATATTATATATTATTCATATATATATATATATATATTCATATAAAATATATATTTATATATATAAAATTTATATATGTATATAAAATATTTTAATTTTTAAAATTCATATATATATATTTCATATATTATATATAAATTTTATATTAATATTATTATATATATTCATATATACATATATACATTTTATATATACATATATATATATATAAATATATATATTACATATAATATATATAAAATACATATATATATATAAATAAAATTTTAATATATATATCTATATAATAATACTATATATATATTAATATATACAATATATATATACATATACATATATATATAATATATATATTATATATATATAATATATATAAAATAATATATATCATATACATATATAATATTAACATATATATATACATATATATATAATACATAAAATACATATATATATATATATATAGATATATATATATATTTAAATATATATATATATATATTATATATATTATATATATATACACTATATAATATTATTATAAAATACATATATATATATATAATATATATTATAATATATATATACATATATATATTTTATTATATATATCTATATTCTATCTATATATAATTATATTTTATATATAGTATAATTATCTTTTATATAAAATATAATTTTATATATATATATATATATATATCTATATATATATATATATATATAATTATATATATATATATACAGTAACCCCGCTAATTTAACCCGTATAATTCGAATTTCGGATTAAATTTGACCTGTTTCAGGCCAAGTTCAAATTTTTCAACAATTTTCCAACTTACCATAACCAGAATTGAAGTTCGAATTTTGAAAGTTTTCTACAGCCTCTTCCATCTCCTCTGCGCCATCCACTTCGTCAGTCACATCACTTCCAACACATTAAGCACCTCAAGCACTGAAGACCTTACCTTACAAATCCCCAGAGTGACACCTGCCACGGCTGCGTTCAGTCGCGGTCACCCCACCCCCCAGCACTCTCCCTACTGAACGATACTGAACGATTCACAATACATATTGCTACCAAGATAACAGCTGCAGAAATTTTTCTCTGTGGCTATTCTTATTGTTGAAGAATAACTTGCTGATGACCCTGTATTTGATGCAGCAGAAGTTATAGCAGCAGGAAATGAAATATTAAGGAGGCAAGAAGAGGAGAGCGAAGAGCAGAAACTTTATTTTTTCTTTGTTTACTCTTACATATCCTAATTGTGGCGCGAGCTGGCAACACAGTAGCGATCAACCTCCCCGGGCTGTAGTACGAGGATAGCTTGCGCTAGACATACTGTATACTGACGTCACCGTGCGCCTCCGTGTGCACCTGTGCGCGTTAATTTACTGAACGCAGGCTTTGCCTGAAGACGCTATCAGTGACACCTGAGTGTTCACTGTACAGTAATACTGCATTTCTAGACTAAAGTATTAGCCATGTTTTGGTGAGCACAAGTAATAAAATCTATGCTGTCTTGAGGCATGGAGGCATAGTTTGAGTGAGTTCTTATTGTGTGTGGGGGCTAGAGCTAACCATCGGATAATTGGGACTTTCGGTTAATTCGACCCAGGCCTCCCCCCCATTTAGATCAAATTATAGAGGGTTTACTGTATATATATATATATATATATATATATATATATATATATATATATATATATATATATTTACATATGAAATATAATATAAATGACATGAAATATAATATAAATGACCCGAAATATAATGCTGATGTGTCAGTCTTGGTCGAGCGAATAAACTCTTATCTAAATGCATGTCTATTTTCTTCTAGAAGTATCATGGCATGGCAGCACTTTTACAAGGTATTGTGTGTGGAGGGGAGGGTATATAGCGTTGTGTGTGGATATGAGAGGATACTGGTGTGGATGGTGTGGGTGAGTAAGTGGGTATATGGGTGTGGTACGGTGGGAAAAGGATTGTGCTGGGTGGCAGGGTGGTGAGTGCAATGATGTGATATTATGTGGTGTGTGGTTGTAATGATGTATAGTGTTGTCTGTGGATTGTTTGTGTTAATTATGTTATGCAGTGTGGTGTTGAAGTGTGCGGTGCCGTGTTTGTATCAGAATAGTAATAAACAAATCGCAGTAACCAGAAAACTCAATTAAGAACATGAAAACATCAGAATGTAAGGAAGCTACAAGAGGCCGTGAGACCTACACGTGGTAGTTAATGTAATTGTAATTGATTTTTTACAAAAGAAATTCGTAAGAAAAAATAACACAAAAATGTAAAACTCAGTGAGAATTTAAGTAAGTGAATAAAATAAAAATAGAAACACCAGTTACATAAAAAACGCCTTAGTCGTAATTGAATTGCCGAAAAAAGAAACAATTAAAGCACGGGAAACACTAAAAAGGGAACAATAACAGTCACAAATTATAAACCACAAAGGCGAAATGATAGGGGAAGCAAGAGAACAAGTGAAGGGGGTGGATGGAAAGAAGATAGGGGGAGGGATGGAGGAGAAATACAGGGAAGGAAAAGAGAAAGTATATGATGGGGGAGTAGAGGGAAAAAAAGGAAATGAGAGAAAGAGAGGGAGATAAAGCAGGGGGAAGAAGGGGAAATGACCAAAGGAATGGAGAGAGGGAGGGAGGGAGGGAGGGAGGGAAGCAGGGAGGGAGGCAGGGAGGGAGGCAGGCGAGGGACTGAGGATTTAAATACCCAGCGAAATAAAAACAGCTTTGCATGCGAGTCGTCTTGTAAATCACCTGTAATAACGCGCTGTTCCTCCTCCACCTTAATACCTGACGGAGAAAAACGCCGCCTCTCCCTCATAGGAATTTCGAGCATTATATAGAACATTATCGGACACATTTATCTGCAGCGTCTCCAAACCAACTACCGGTGTCCTCCCTCCCATCTCTCTCCTGTTATGCCTTAGCCTATCTTCCCCGTGCTAACTGCTGCTGGTAATTAATCTTTTTTGGAACTGTGCCTCGTAAATTTTAGCATAACCACAGGATTGAAAAACGTGCCTATTTTATTCCACAACTAAACCGCTCTCCTTCACAACCTGTTTTGTCTTGTGCTTGAGGTAACTTGTTCTACTTCCTTTTACGAGTCTCGGACGTTCATGCAGAAGACTTGATTAAAATGTTTCTCTGTACCCGTTTCTCTCTACAGGTCAAAACCCCTTGCTAGCAATTTTCTCCGGCATCCAGAGGCGAACTACCGAGGTACTACCGAACGAACCTCTGCGTGACCGCGAGTTGTTGTAATATGAGCATAATCAATGGCAAAATATATAATTATTTTAATCTAAAGTCTCAGCCACATAGCTTTTTTCACGTATAATTATAGCTCAAGGCCGCCGGCAGGTGGTGCCCCAAGGGAAGAGGGTTGAGGGTAGGAGGTGATGGTTTAGGAGAGTAAACAGACCGCTGGTTCCTGGACGAGGCAAATAGGGGCATGAGGGGTCTTGTGCCTTACTGCCTCTAGGGTGCCGCTGAGGAGTGCCAGGGATCGTTCTCTCTCTCTCTCTCTCTCTCTCTCTCTCTCTCTCTCTTCTCTCGAGAGAGAGAGAGAGAGAGAGAGAGAGAGAGAGAGAGGAGAGAGAGAGGAAGAGAGGAGAGAGAGAGAGAGAGGAGAGAGAAAAAATAATAATATATATATATATATATATATATATATATATATATATATATATATAAATATATATATATATATATATATATATAAATATATAAATATATATATATAATATATTATATATATATATATATATATATATACATAGAGAGAGAGAGAGAGAGAGAGTGAGAGAGAGAGAGATGTATAAATAGTTATATATATATATATATATATATATATATATATATATATATATATATATATATATATATATATAATATTCTTAGCTATAGTGCGATACAGTGAGCATTTGATTTCTCTTCTCTCTTTTGCCTTCTCCTGTCCTGCGGGGACGCCCCACCATTGGATGATCAAGTGTTGGGGAGGGAGAGAAAAGAAACTACCGCCACTCTTTACACTTGCCCATTCTACATCGTCGATAATGAAATCTACGGAGAATTATCATTGCATCAAAATGGAGGAGCCTCTATTGACGTGGAATGATCGGTGGCAGTTGTCACGTAAACAGATGCCACCCAGCGAGCGATACTTATCTGGGTCGCAATATAGGCTTGAGATCATCCCTCTGGAGCTTCACGGAAATTAAGATGTAGAAAAACAAGAGACAAGCGACGCCAGAATGAAGCTCGAGCGTATGGGAAATTGTACAAGAAAGAATGAAGACTGGCGGCATATATATATATATATAAAAAGAGAGAGAGAGAGGAGAGAGAGAGAGAGAGGGAGAGAGAGAGAGGATGAGAGAGAGAGAGAGAGGGAGAGAGAGAGAGAGAGAGAGAGAGAGAGAGAGAGAGAGAGAGAGAGAGAGAGAGAGAGAGAGAGAGAGAGAGAGAGAGAGAGAGAGGAGAGAGAGAGAGAGAGGAGAGAGAGAGAGAGAGAGAGAGAAAAGGAGAGAAGAGAGAGAGTATTTAAAGAAAAAAACATCAAAACAACGTGAAAGAATGGTGCGGATGATGTAAGATTTTAACAAGGTAGTGCTCCTCCAAGGGGACGCCCAGGGGAGGTAGGTGTAGCACTGGGTACGTTGATAGACAGATACACTTGATAGCTATAGAGTTGCGCGTGTAAGCCGGTGAAGCACCACAGGAAAAACATACTTATACCGTGCTAATCAGCTTGTGCGGGAAAAAGTGACAGGAAACTTTTGACAATAGCCATTGTGAGCCCATCCTGACAAAACCACAACCCATTGTGTTCTCGACTCCATACTTGTATGTCACCCACGTCTTGGCATCTCTACACACTTAAAGCCAATTTGTACAATAACAACGCAAAAAGTGTCTTGGCACAATATTCGACCTTAGATGGATAACAAAGACACCATAATGGCCAAGATGCATTGAAGCCCCGAAAATTCCCTATTAGCGTGTGAAAGAATACCTGTTAGCGTGTGGAAGCAGACGAGACAAACACTTGAAGCACTGAACCAGTCTTTATAAACTACTCGTACATGATAGCCACCCCTCAAAAGCCTTCATCTGACAGGTTCTCTTTTCCTCCTCCACTACTTCTTGCAGCATAATTGAATGAAAGAAGGAGGTAATAAAGCGGCTCCGGGAGAAACGCTTTACGCTCCTAACATGATTAAGGGACAGCAGGTAAGCTTTCCTCTTT
>JACEEZ010009296.1:0-20000 GCA_016584305.1 Chionoecetes opilio | reverse complement strand
GCTACAGTCAATGTAAATAAGTCAAACCGTTTTTAAGGAGTTAGCAACTATTCACAATTATGCGGGAAAAAAAGAAATATACCAATTAAAGATTATTTGTCATAACTGCTTCTACACTTTACGTAATTAAAAAAAATATTCCAAACATCTTTAATTGTATTCAGACTATTAACAACAACCATTGTAGCAGCTTTATTGTTACCTATGTCACTCTTTTTTTTAAAGAAAATTAGACACTCAAACGTACAGGAATCAATAGAGCAGCACGCCTTTTTTTTTCGCCAAGTTGCTGGTCATTATTTTTCCAGCCTTCGTATGCGTCACACTTCTCCTTGGACTTTTTTTGCAACTTTTTGTTTTTCATCTTTCCCTCTCTTCGCTGGAAGTGTTGATGACTTTGTCTTCAAAATACTTCCTTCGAATGGAAGCGAGATGGGGCGAGTTGGGGAAAACCCAGAGGAACCAGGAAGGAGGAGTGCCTGTGCCGAATTTGGATCCACGTTGGCGTGCATTGAGACATTAAGATGGTCCCTGTACAATCCTGCAAACTTGTCTTTGAAAACATTCCTTCAAACCTTTGGATGTAGCTTTCATTAATGTTTTGTGTCCTCTCTCTGAGGCCCCTACGTAGGGGTCAGTTGGTCAGGTCCGATACACAGACTTGTTGAGGTCAAGCTTTCTCCTGTGGTAGTTGGGCAATGTAGAGCTTGTTCGCGCTGGTGATGCAGGCTCGTGTCCTTCTTAGCTTCTGCCCGTTTCACCTCCACACCAGGACGAGACTTCTCCCTTGGGGCAAAGATCGTGCCGGTTTGTATTCCTTGAACTCTGAGTTGGAAAAGGCTTTACTAATTCACTACCAAGGCACTAATCTAAGATTTTGTTCATTATTACTCATCTCCTGTATAAGAAAAATAATTTTGGGAGGGTGCGAAAACATGTGCGATTGTTTGTTGTGGCCTGCAGAATTAAATTCGCGAGGGGGAGTGGGGCCTTAAATGGACCGTTTTTACATGTTAATATGTTCAGATCGATATAAAAGTTTACCCTTGTGTTCCTCTGGCCTATCGTTTTTTTCTGGGGGACAAAACTTAATAAAACATTTTGGTTTGCCTCTAGCTAACTGAACCCCCTAATGTCCTCTGGCTGGGGAGAAACACTGCCTGTTTTCTAGAAGCTGCTTCCACCTGGCAATCTCTGACAATGTGCACCGACTATTTCCCTAGGTTGACGCGCCTGTAGCTGCCTCCTACGAACTATAAATATAATATTAATATATATATATATATATATATATATATTATCTATATATATATTATATATATATATTATATATTATATTATATATTTATATATAATATATAACACATACATATTATAATAGTGGTATCACTTGATTAGATAGACAGTGAAACATTGTAATTGATTAATGATTAATGAAATAAATAGTGAAATACTGATTGGAGCAAGAGTCTAACGTAAGTGAACATAATACCCTTTTTTGTAGCTTTTATTCTATAAAACTGCGTTTCTTAATGAACTATAAAATTACTATTTTTATTTATATAAAAACTACAAAAAAGGGTATATGTTTTCACATTACTTAACCGCTTGCTTCCAATTCCAGTATTTTCACTATTTATATCATTAATATTAATCATTACGTGTTTTCACTGTCTATCTATCCATTTTGATATCCACTATTATACATATGTATGTGTGTGTATATTATAGCGTATATGATATATATATATACTATATATATACTATATATATATATATCGATATATATATATATATATAGATATACTAATATATTATATCTATATATATCTATATATATATATTATATATATCTCTTAATATATATATATATTATCATATTAATATATATAGATATTATATTATATATATTATTATATTACTATATATAATTATATATTATATATATTATATCTTCTATATATATAATCAATATATATATTATATATATATATTATATCTTCTATATATATCCTATATCTATATTTATATATATATATATATATATATTATATATAATCTTATATTATTATATATATATATAGATCCTATCTTATATCCATATATTATCATATTATATATATATATATACTATCTTATTATATATGAGTTTGTGGATATATATATATAATAGATCGATATATCTTATAATATATTATATATATATATATATACTTATAATATTATACTATATCGAAATATCTATCTCTTATATTATATATAATAGATATATATATATATATCTAAAGTTAAGAGAAATGCGAGAGAGAGATTAATAGAGAGATAAATAGTTTCTGATCGATTTAGTAGACCTACGGGTTGGCAGACATAGTACACTGCCACACGGCCACGGTAGAAAGAGAAAGGAAAAACGAGAGAGAAAGAAAGAATATTCCTTGCAGAATTCAACAGAATTCAAAGGAATTAAAGGGAACATATCCGCTAGGATAGATAAGGCCTTTCTTTCCAATCAAAAACAGTGAGGGATTCCCGTTATATTAAATTGATGTCGCAAATTATTATTTCAATTTTATGGCTCAATAAAGAGAATGCCACCAGCGAGGTTAGTTTTTATAACATATCTATTTCGAAGGGGTAACATTGCCCCCCTTGCCCCCCGTATTCGGACGCTTTGTCCACATTGTTAAGAAAAAAAAAATTGTGGGTACAAAATATAGTCGCTAAGGAAGTTTCAAACAGCACCATACCGACTGGTCCTGCAAAGCTGAGTCCAACAAGTGTCGGCCATTACAACACGGCTTTATATGGAAATAGCTCGAACACAAAGTTTAAAGTCAAGATAGTCGCTTATTTTGCTCTTGGTGAGCGGGTCTTTCTCGCTCTTTTTCCTTCACCGAATTGCAATTACGGCAAACTCCAGCAGGCGTTACGACGAAAGGGAAAAGTATTGGGACACTCCAATACATTGCCTCGAGATGAAACACTCGCTTTGGCACAACTTTATCACGTACGGTGAACAGTGCATGGACACCCTCATCCTGAAAACACCCCACCAGTGTAGCACACACTAGGGGATTCTGAAGAATGACCACACTCAAAAACTGAATATAAAACATGACAAACACACACACCAAAATAATATGTACGCAATAACGACAGAAACACATACACATTAGACACCAAGAATAGAGGGTTTCAGAGCAAAATATGGGGAAACAATCGCATGCAACACTACAGCAATGAGAAGAGGCAATTCAGTGACAACAGATGTAATTTGTTCATGTCTATACCGAAATTAAACTGTATTTCAGTGTAACATCGGCTTTGGGTGTATATACAAAAGCCAATTGACAGGTGACTAAGGTACAGGTGAGGGAATTGCGAGGTATATCATAGAACCAATGAAGGGTTTCGGTGTTTGCAGGTATAGAATTCATTTGAACTACATCCTTCATGATTCGTGCTTCCATAGCACATTGTTGAAATCTAGAGAAAATTTTACTTGAATGCGCCCAGAGTAACAGGGAACGATGGCAGTGGTAGAATCAACATGTATTACACAGTAACTCAGGTGTGCAGAAGAAACCTCTTGAGAGGTCATTCGCACATGAGGTAAGACCCACACCACAACCTGCACCTCCCGTCTCCTGTTGCGCCGCTGCCACCCCTCCAAAGCACATTACACTTTCACTGGCGCTTCACTCACACACTGCCACACCTGCCGTCCATGGATTAACACTCACTTTCTGCCACCGTGCACGTCCTTTATACCTTGATTCATACGCACTCCGCATCTTGACTCATGCCACACCCTAACTCACGTCACACCTGCACGCACGCCAAACTTCCTGCCAACACCCATCCACATCCCAATTGCAGGCATAGAAGACTTTGTTCAGTTAATGAAAGCAACTTTGATCAAACTTTTTCATATATTACAGAGTGTCCTGCGAATCTCAACAGGGAGCTACTCTGATTAATTGCTTCTGACGCTTCCTCATTCTTATTTTGAGAAACAAAAAGTGAGGTTTCTCTTCCATACAAACTATTTTTTTAAGCAACCCATACAACTGTTTCTCTAATGAAACTACGACAGAAAATGACAGAAAGGCAGCCTGTCCATTCTTCAACAAAATTCTGTAAAGTGCAAGACGAACAAAACGAGTAAGCGGTTGTGATCGAAACATGTGAATTAAAAATATACCTAGCTATCTTGTTACTAACTTCCACTTCGCTCTAACACAGTCTTGGGACTTATCTCTACCACTTCAACTGCGGGATGGTGCGGGAAAGGAAGGAAAAAGGAGAGATAGAGGAGGGAAAGAACAGTCTTTATGAAGAAAACGAAGAGTGAGTAAGGAAATATATGAAGGTGAATAAAATTGAAATAATATGGAACGAAACAGGAATTTGGTGAGAAGGGAGACGTACAAGGAAGACACCATATGATGACTCCTCCTTTCTTCTGCCCTTCAACCCTTCGTCCGGTGCCCCTTCTCCTCATATGGTTTTTTGTCATTGTGATGTCTTATAATTAAAAACGTGTCCATAAGATATTATTTGACCTCAAAATTTTGGGCAGACACTTTGACAGATTAATCGATATTATCTTATGTTTGAATTTACAAATGGAGAGAATGAGAGAGGAGAGAGAGGAGAGAGAGGAGAGAGAGAGAGAGAGAGAGAGAGAGAGAGAGAGAGAGAGAGAGAGAGAGCGAGGAGTGAAGAGAGAGAGAGAGAGAGAGAGAAGAGAGGAGAGAGAGAGAGAACACCATGGCTAGTGGATTTAGATAATGAATAAGACTGACTATAATTAAGCACCAACACTTTCCATCCCCCTACAAACAAAATAAAGATATCCTGGATAATGCAGATTGATTAATGCTTAAAAACAGTGCGTCGATACGAAAAGCTCATCTCTTATTCTCCAGATTACTGCAATTAACTCCCCATCACGACGCACACCAGAATTCGCCTCCACCATCACTCACGCATGAATACTATCTGCATGCTTGCCACTTAACGCCTTGTTATACGTATACACACACACACACCACACACGCATACACACACACATTCTGGTTAGTGGTAAAATGGTATTTAAGGTGTCGTGGTTTAGCACGCTCGGTTTGCATCCGAGAAATCACGGGTTCGATCCTCGTTTGGAGCGGAGAAAAATGGGCGCTCATGTCCTTAAAAACCCGACCCCCGATATCCACCCAGCTAGTGAATGGGTACCTAGGGTGTTTTAGCCGGGCTATTCCCGCCTCTCGGGGTGATGGCCCCCCTCAGCCAACACTACGCTTGCTATGGAAGCAAAAAATTGTAAAATTTTGATATGGAGACGGGGCCAGACGCACTGTATCTCAACCCTGTAAAATACAACTATATGAATATTATCTGATGAATACACACACACGCACACACACACACACACTAGAGGTTGGCACTTCCGCACAACCGCAACAACCGAGTCCGAATTCTTTTGCGGATTTTTGGAAGTGTTAAATGTTTGCCGATTGCTTGCGGAATACTTCCGCAAACGCAAATCCTCTTACTTTCAGGACTTACGCCACTGTCCATAAATGTGTCACAAGAAAACTTTTGTAAATTTCATATATAAAGCAAACTAAGAGTTGTTGGGAAGTGAAAGCGACGGGGATTCAGCTGGCGACTCGACTGAAACTTATGCTGATTTGGAATGCAAGTATTATCGACTCTTCACCTCATTCCATTATTTATTTATAACAGTACTGATTATTGTGTAAAATATTGTTTCTTGATGCTCGGAAGCTGATCATACCAAAGAGATCTTAAAATATTACATCAGACGTTGTAGATGCTATAGTACACGACGGTTTGATAGCAATGTGTCATACTAATAAATGATAGGCAGGTTAAAATCATGTATCCAGTGTGCCGTAACGTGGCATTGACAGGTACACAGCACATCAAATAACATAATTATTAGTATTTAACATTAACATCACATTGACCTCACATCAAAATACCATATATTAGTATTTAACATTACATCACAATTGAATCCATCAAATTACCATAATTATTAGTATTTTAACATTAGAAAAAGTAAAATTTACGATTGAGCACCAAGGCTTAAAAACCGCATTATAATCGCCGCTATGTTGACAGAGAGGCATTTCAGAGCACATATCAGGTAATTGCTTTGTTGAGTTGCTCTGGATATATTCATTAGTTTCATTACATCATCGAAAACCTGCAACAGTCTTCTTGTGTGTGTGTGTGTGTGTGGGTGTGTGGCGTGTGTGTGTGGTGTGAGGTGGCATGTCAGAGGTGGGCGTGGTGTGGGTCAGAAGTGTTGTGGCTGAGTGAGGGTCACGATCGGTGTGGTGAGGTGTTATGTGTATCGTGCAGGGCATTTGGGGATGTGTTGGGCGCGTGGGGGCGTGGCCACCGTGCATTGTGGGTGGGAAGCCAACCCACGTGCTTCTCACACCTGCAACACACACCTGGGGCTCGCCTCCCTCCCCCCTCCAGCCTTCCTGTCGTTTGCATTGACCCTTGCCTTCTCTTCTTATATATCTTTCTCCCTCCCTTCCTCCGCGTCTCATTTTTCACGGTAGTCCCCGATATTTTTCGCAAATTCATCCATTATATTCAAAGATCGTGGCGTAATTTCCTCCATTATCTTGCTGAAATAATTACATGTTGTCATGCCTGCTTTCATTGACGAATAACTTCACAACATGCTATGTGGATGCAGTCTTGCAGCCCCCCCTCACCCCCCTCCACGTGACTTATGAAGCACGTTCTTTCTTTGTTTTGGTTTTCATATGGGGGACACCGACGGCGGGTTTGAATCCCGCACATGACTCTTAGGCTAGCAGCAAATGTACGCGGGCTGCTCAAAGATCTGCAATAGGAGAATGACCTGGTGTCTGCTATACTCACACTCAGGGCTGGTAAACGACTCATCTTCTTGAGACTCCCTTTCTCTTCTATTCTGTCATTACACGATTCATGCGGTGTTTCTTTCCCAAAAAAATTCCCTTCCCATTCATATTCATAGTATTTTTTCCCACACTAATACCATTTCACCCCACTAGTCTGCAGACAATATGTATATATTTTTTCCTTTGGCTGCATGTTACAATTTTGCAGACAGGACGGCCCCACTCTGGCCATCCATCGGGGCATGACAAACTGCCATCCGCAACAATCACCTCCCGGCACTGCTGAAAATTTAAGGGTGAAGAGCAAAGAGTGTGATAGATTTGAAACAACCCTTTTCTTATGAATTTCTTTCCGAAAACTGCGGCTCCGCACTCCCCCATTTCGACATATTTCCAACCGATGCGACGCGCCCTTTCTAATTGGTAAAAATGTTTTGCCTATATAGCCGCTGAATATATAGTACATGACCAGCTTGATGAGGCCTGGGGCGCGGAGGACTAGCACGGGGGACGAAAATGTGTCGAGGAGGGAGGAGTCCTCGAGGCCGAGTAAAGTGTCGATCTCGCAGATATGTGGCGGAGAGATACAGCACTATTTTTGTGAGGGATAATGAGGGATAGGGAGATTAAGGCGCGATCTTTAAACAATGTGTCCCACGTCTAGTTTATGGTCTGATGAACCCAATACCTCCCAGATTTGCGCTAAGGCACCGTAATGGGGGAAGGTTTGAATACTTGCTGGGGATGTTTTGGCAAAGCTTCACATCGTTGACCAGTAAACCAAGTACAGGCGAGACCAGCTTTTGGAACACTCGCAAAACGAAAGAATTGCGGAGGAAAATAAGCAAGCAAAAATTTGGTGCTAAAAAGTGCAAACCTTATGTGCTGGAAATCAGCCAATCAACCTGTCACCTGCCTGTCTTTTCTGTGGGTCAGGCAGTCACCAGTAAATTATTCAGTCACTCCGTACACTATTACTTGATCACAGTAATTTCCGGCCACAACACACCCACAGTCCGGGGAAAGGAGATTCTGAATATACTAATGATAACACACAAACTCAACTCACGATACTGTCACCGATGCAATAATAAAAAAAAAAAATTTAATTAAGGACGCGGCAATCATTAAACATTGGCAGTTCATGTCATCCTGCTTCAAACAATATTCTTTTCAAACAGTTTACTCAACAAATAATCAACACGAACATTATCAAACGGCAATGGAATCCAGCACTTTGGTGAGGTTGGGTGTTAGGGGACATTTCCCCGTATTCAAATTACATTCATCTTAATCACTAAACTCGATAAGCTACCAAAGACGTGAGAGGACACAACATTTTTCTTGTTCATATTTTCATCTGTAAACACTTGTAAGTATCCAGTTTCCTTCAGCATGGCATGCGGAGAAGATCCACACCAGACAGAGCGCCATGCGGGGTTCTAACCATAAACAAGGGTAGGTGGTGTCAGGGAAGGTAAGTGAAGCGCGAGAGTTCTTACCTGTGATACGCGGGAGGAGCACGAGAAGGACCGTGTCTGTACCCGACTACTGCTGAGCGATGAGTGTGGCCAGAAACCGACCACCACCACCACTATCACCGCCACCGCCACCATAACTACCATGCTGCCGTCTCTGCCACATTTGTCAACTTTTCCCTATAGTTCATGAAGCATTATTTATCCACTTTTACAATATTCATCACACACGAGTAGTCTCTCTCTCTCTCTCTCTCTCTCTCTCTCCTCTCTCTCTCTCTCTCTCTCTCTCCTCTCTCTCTCTCTCTCTCTCTCTCTCTCTCTCTCTCTCTCTCTCTCTCTTCTCCTCCTCTCTCTCTCTCACTTTTCATTCAGCGCAAGTTTCCTCCCTCCCTATGGCTTATATAGTTGTGTTTTGTCTATGTCTATGCAGCCCCCTCTCTTCTCTTCCTTCCAACCAGTCTCTCTGTTCACCATTAGTGTTTCCTTCTCTTTCCTTTCTGTCTCTCTTTATTTTTACCTCTTTTCACTCTCCTAAACACTCCACTGTGTATCCGCTGCCCTTCCTCCCCCCTTCCCCCGCAATCCACTGTACACCATCGTTTTTAAATGCATAAAAGGGAAATTTGCATGATCACGTGTTCATTATTCAACGCTGCTTCTTTAATGAAATGACCACCTCTTTTATGTAAGCAGCTCCCGCCACTCCTCTCGTTTTCTTTTTTTCCACCGCCCCTGCTAGCTTTGGGCATTGAACCACAGTTGGATACACGCATGTGGTACCTACTGCCTGTTGCCTTCCTCCCCTCTCCCGAGCCGTGCTTCCTCCTGGGGGTATTCGTGTTATGCTTTTAGTGTGTTTTTGGAGGGTCACACACATAAAAGGGCACGTAGCTCTACACAACGATTGTTTCAGTCTTTCATTATTTTTATCATAGTGATTAAGATAACCCGAAATGTTACCAAGCGTACGACATGACCACCAAGTGTTGCAACATAAACTAATCTTATCCCTCCGAGGCGGGTTCATGAAGAAATTATCTATGTTTCCTTTATTTACCTGCAGCCCCGCCTCAATGACCCTTAATCAGTCTACAGTTTTGAAAAGCTTTACAGACGGACGTGCACACAGACCCCACATACACACACACACACACAAAAAACACACACACACAAAAACACACACACAAGCACACACAAACACACACAACACCCAAACACACACACACACACACACAACACACACACCCCACACAAAACACACACACACATACACACACACATACACACAAAGTAACACGTCTCCAACGTCGTCAGGACAGCTCCCTTTTAAGATATGCATTCTGTGCAGAAAAGAGGTCACACTATATATATCTATATTTTTTTTTTCTCTCTTCTCTCTCCCTTCTCTCTCTCCTCTCTTTTCCCTCCCTTCTCTCTCTCTCTTTTTCTCTCTCCCCTCTCTCCCTCTTCTTTTTTTTTTTTTTTTTTCTATAAATTAATATATTTTTTTTATTTTTTTATTTATATATATAATATAATAAAATTTTTATAATATATTTAAATAATATTTTATTTTTTTATTTATTTATAAAAATTTTATATATATATATATAATATATAATATATATATAATAAAATTTTTATATATAAAAAAAAAAAAAAAAAAAAAAATAATAAAATATATTATAATTAATATATAAAATATATATATAAAATTTTTATATTAAATTTATAAATTTTTATTTATATAAATTTTAAATATATATATATATATTAAGAAAAGGAAAAAAGAAAAAAAAAAAAAAAAAAAAAAAAAAAAAAAAAAAAAAGAGGAGAGAGAGGGGAGGAGGAGGAGAGGAAAAAAAAAAAAAATATATAAATTTTAATTATATTATTATTTTTTTTATATATATAAATTATAAATTTAATATTATATTATAAATTAAATAAAAGGGGCGGACTTTTGGCAGCTCCTGCGGAGCGTTTTGGGGGCCCTTTCGGCCCCAAACACAGACTCCCCCAGATAGCCCTTCTAACTCCCCCTAAAATCAGGGATGTAGAAAGTATGTATTAAAACGCCAACCCATTCACACACCCCCAACCCATTCATCACCATTCCCCATCCCCCCCCCACCCTTCACTCCCCCTTTTACCCATCACCCCCCCCCTTTCACTCACCCTTTTTCATTCCCACACACCCATTCACTCCCCCTTTACCCTCACCCCCCACCTTTCCCTCACCCTCACCCATCCCCCCAACCCTTCCTCACCCACACCCCAAAACCCTTTACCCATCCCCCACCCTTCCTGCCCATTACCCACCCCCTACATAAAGGGTTTTTTCTAAATTTCTCGAAACCCCCACTTTTTTTTTTTACAATTTCGTCTAGGCTATACAAATAAAAAAAAAAAAAAGAAATGGGAATCTCATAAAGGGTTATATGGCCCCTTTTCGAGCTGGTTCAAAACTGTCCCATTTTGGGGGGATTGTGCCACGGGGGGCGGCCCTATGGGCACAACAACGACAGACAGAACATTTTCGTTTTTTTTTTTTTTTTAAATATTTTTTATAAATATTATATTATTATTTTTAATAAATAAAATTAATTAAAAAATAATTATATTTATATATTATATAAATATTATATATATATATATATAATATTTTTAATATAAAATTAAAACTAGAGAAAGGGTCCCCTCGGGCACCTTTCTCCTAGTCCGCGGGGGGCTGTGGGCCTGGGGGACCACTGGGGCATGCGGCCAAGGGGGGCCTGCGGCCATTGTGTTATTTTTGATACCTTTAGCATACCCAGCCAAGGGACGGGCCCCCGGTATCGCCGGTTTAAAAACCGCACGGGCTGTTTTTAGGTTGTTTTTGTTGCCACCCCCATGGGGTCGGACACGCCCCCCAAAACATCTTCCCTCCCCCCAAGTCGATCACGGCCAAAAAATTTGGCCAAAATATGTCAAAACTGTATCTAGCAGGGGTTTGCAGCCCCAAACCGTTTTTAGGTTGTTTTTGCTGGCCACGCCCCCCAGGTCGGCCGCCCCTCGAAACAAGCCTATTTTTTCCGCTGGGCTGAAAAACCAAATATGTGGGCATGTGGGGTTTTTGGGCCCCTGTAGCCGGGGCTAAGCAGCCACAACCGTTTTTTGATTTTTTTGCTGGCCACGCCCCCCCAGGTTGGCCACGCCCCTCGAAACAAGCTTTTTTTGGGGTCTGGGGATTCCAAAAGTGCGGCATTGGGGTTTTGGCCTCAGTAGCCGAGTCTAAAGAACATAAACACACATACAAAGACAGAAGACGACGACAGACAGACAAAAAATTTTTAAATTATATTTATATTTTAAATATAATATTTTTATTTATAATATATATATTTAAATATTATTATATATTTAAAGAAGGAGATATAAAGATATAATTTTTATATAATATAAAAAATTTAATATATATATTAAAATTTTTTATATTATTATATAATTTTATTTTATTTATATAAATAATAAAAAATTATATGAAAAAATATATATAATATATATATATTTATATAATATATATTTTTATCTATATTAAATATTAAAATCCATAGAGAGAGAAGAGAGAAGATAAATATATATATATATAAAATATAATTATATTCATAGGAAAAGAGAGAGAGATAAAAGATATTATATATTAAAAAAATAAATGATTTATTTAAATTTATTTAAAATATACACATATATTTATATAATAAATATTTTTAAAATATATATTTTAATTATATATAAAATATATAAAATAAAATATATATTATTGTAACCCCTGCCACGACCCTGGCGGGGTTGTGTCCCTGGGGTGAGGGAGGAGGAGGAGAGGAGGGAAAAGTGGGGAGGGGGGTTTCCCCCCGCCCCTGGTGGGCCCCACGGGGTTCGGGGCGTCGCTGGGTTTAGTAGAGGTTTTGGCCCTTAAATAGCGAATACAGTGCCCCCTTTGCCCCCGCAGTTCTTGCTACCCATCGTCTTTAAAAGTTGCTGCTTTTTGGGGAGTTTGAATTTTTGGTGGGAAAATTTTCCCCTGCATTCACTTGAGTCAGGAATAGCTAGGGGGTTGAAGCTTTTAGTATTTCTTGGGGGAAAGTACTGAAAACACGTGGGTTCCATATTTGGGGAAAGGCTTTCGGGGGGAACCCCCGTGTAATTTTTAGTTTTAAAAACGGACGGAAGGGGGGGAAAAACAAAAGGGTTCCCGGTTTTTTGGAGTTTGGCAAAGCACGGGGAGAATGACACAAAACCCCCAAGCCTTTTACACAAAATTAACCCCTTTGTTCTGCGGGGCCAGTTTATAAAACGAATATCATTTTCCCTTCCTCGGGGCCCGGGGGGATGAGAAAGGGTGGGAGGGGCATTTCTAGAAAAAAACGAAAACGGGGGAGGAATTTTCCATCACCACTTTTTAAACCGCCCCCAAAAACCGATGGAAAAGGGAGTGGAATTTTTAAAAACCGAGTGGAGGTGAGAGCAGAGGGTGTCTCACTTTTGGTTGTTTAGTGATACAGCCGGGCCGTCAGAGTTTAGGCTGTAATCGGTAGAAATTTTTGTTTTTGAGAAGGGAAGTGGGAAGGGAGGTTAGGGCCCCCCCTCTCTTTCTCTAGAAGAAGTTTGGAAAGGATTTCTATGGGTTTCAGGGTTTAGTGAACAGTCTTGCGCTGAGTCGAAAACAGTGGCCCCTTTCCCGGGGAATTAAAAGTGGGGCGCTACGTTAACAAAGTTTTGAAGTTTAATACGTTTTGTGTTGTTTTGTGTTGTCTTTTTTTACGTCAGTTGAGCGAAAGCCTAGCCCACTAGGCCGTTTCCTTTTGGGTTCACAAAGGGGGTTTCCCGCCCAACGTTCCCGACCCAAGTGCCGTTACCGCCCGTCCCACCCCACAGTCCGCTCCCTGTCTGGCGGGGGGCCGGGGGGTGAAAACCCCGGTAAAAAAGCACTCCACCCCCGTTCCCAGGGGGGGGTTTTGTCGACGGAGGTCTGTTGCAGCTGGAATTGGGGGAAGTGGAGGCAGAGGAGAAAAAAAAAGCGAAAAGGCAGGGGCGGGCTGAGGAAGCGGAGGGGAAGGGGAAAACGGGGGCCCTTTATGAGCTAAAACAAGTCTCGGGGAGTTCACGGGCCGCCCATGTATGTCCCCTCGGGGCCCGGGACGCGGGAAAGACACTGCCGAGATGGGGGCTCGTAAAAAGCCTCAAGCTGGGTTTCCAGTTTTTGCCCGGAGGGCAAAGGGACGGGATTTGGTTTAGGAGGTTTGAAAAGAAGGCTCGAGAGTTTGAGTGGCCCGTGAACGGTGGGGGGGGTTTGGGGAACTGGTGCTAAGTTTTGCAGGGAAAAGCCCTGGAGGCGATGATCGCAGGAGGGAGGACCTTTTTGGTTATGATAAATTTTAAAGGGAAAACCCAATCCTCAAGGTGTACGAATTTCGGCCAAAAGAAATACAGGCTGAAAGTCAGGGGGCCCTGGGAAAAAGGGCCGGCAGAAAACCTACGGGGCCTGTGCTGGGATCTGGAGGAGACTTTGGCAAGTGGCTAATGGTGGGGATGTGGACCCCTTCAAAAACCCCCAAGAACCTAAAGGGAAAGAATTTTCCCTGAAGATTTTAAAACCCTAGCTAACAAGGAAATAGGTGCCAAGATTAGAGAAAAAAAACGTTTTTAAGTGTTTAAAAGGAGGCGGAAAACGGGGCCAATGACAGAGTCTTACCCTCTACGAGGGTCGGTGCCCAAGGGGGGTTGTACTACTCCGTACCTCGGGAGGGGGATGCTGGAGGGCAGCCTCTGTAAATAAGACCCCCCCTGTCGGGTAAAAGGGAAAAGGAAAGGGGACGGAGAGAAGCTTAGGAGCCCTTTAATCTAGTCCAAAGGGGTAACCGTTTCCTTTTGAAAGGCAGACAGGCCCACATAAAGGGGAAAAACTTTTTGCAAGGGGAGGAAAAACTCAGTCGCCAAGCCAGTGGAAATGTTTTTGGGGCCCAAACCCAAAGGGGGAAACGGGAGGGGGTTTGGGAGGAGGACAAGGGTGGCGCTGGGGGCTCAGGTACACGGGGGGAGTAGTCAGGAAGGCACTCCCCCGGGTTAGGGACAGTGACGTTTCCCGGGTTTAAAAGGGCCCGCCCCCAGAAAGCTCTCCGGAAGTCCCCCCTGGACTGGGTAAGCCTTCACGGGGTAAAAGGCACGGTAAGTTTTGGGGGGCCTTTTTACCAGCAGGGTTTTGTTTTCGAGACACGGGTGCAAAAACAGTCAGTGTGCAGGTAGGGCCCGGGAAAGGGGACGTTAGCACAGGGGGTTACTTTTGCTCTGTGGGGGGATTAACTCAAAGGGGGTTATTTGATTGGTCCCTGTGGGCTGGCTTGCCTAGGGTGAAAACCCTGCAACCCAGTCGCTGCGTGGTTTTTCCCTGCCAGGGGAAAGGGGTGGGTTTTCCTGGGGGAAAAAAGGATTTGGCGGGACTAGGGTTTTCCCTTCCCCCTTACCCCCCCCGTCGCGGCCCAGAGGAGCCCCTTTAAAGGCCTCGGTGGTGGGGAAAAAGGGGGTGCGGGTCGGGGGGAAGCCCCCCACGCCCCCCACCGTGTTTTCCGTCCGAGGTCCAGGGCCGGGGAAGACGGTGGATAAGGACGACCCCGGTGGTCCTCTAGGTTCCTGGGCCCAAAACTGTAGCCCATCAGGGTAAACCAGAAAAGGGAAAATCGGGGGAGAAAGGGGTTTGTCCCCCGCAAGGGGGGTAGAGACGAAAAGCGCCGGAGGGAGGGCGCGGGTCGCCCCTTTGGGGGGGACACCAGAGGTGGAGCTACACCGGGTTTGCCCGGTTTTAAGTCGGGACGCGCACCCCCCCTCCCTGAGGGCCCCCGGGAAAGGCGAGGTTAACCCAGCCTTTCCCCGGGGTCGGGATGCGGGGGGCGAGGGTATGCCTAAAGGATCACCACCTGAAACCCCCGACTTTCAGGGGTTCCCGTCTGGGGGGAGGAAGATTTTAAATTTCCCCCGGGCCAGGCGCCCCCGGGGGGAAAGCACGAGGGAATGGGGGCCCAAATTTACTCCCTTGGTGCTCGGTTTAACATTTCCCCTTTACCCGTTTTTTCCCCAAAGGAGTTTTTTTAAATTTGGGGTTTGGACTAAATTTAACCCCGCAAGAGCGGGGGAGGACGAAAACCTTGAAGCCCCTGTTCGCAAGAGGGCGGGAGGAAAGAGGTGGGGATAGGAGAGGAAAAGGGAAGGAGGAGGGGTGGTGGGGCCTGCCGGTGGGGGGGGGGGGAGAAAAAAGGGGGGGATTTTGAAAAAGTGAGAGTGGTGAGGCCCCCTTTGGGTGAGGGCCACCGCCAAAGGGCCCCAAGGTGAACCGGAGGAGGGGGCACCCTTTGGGCCTGAGCTTTGGGCAAAAAAAGAGGAGCCCGGCTTGGAGACCGGGGTTTTTCCCGTCGGACTGTGGGGAACAGAAATCAGGGGGCCTCGGGAGAAATTGCAACATCTTTCCCGGAAGAGGGGAGGAGAGGGGTCGGCGGGCTGGGCAGTTTCCCCCCGGGGCTTTTTTGGGAGTGGGCCCCCCGGGGGGAATCCCTGGGCTTTTTGCACGAAAATTTATGTATTCGATTTCCGCGCCAGTAAAAACTTTCCCCTATCGGGTTTAAACCCCTCAGGAAGAAGTTTCGGAACTACCACGTGTAGTCCTGCGGCCCTTTTTAGCTTTCCTTTTTTTTCTTTTGGTTTTAAGTCCCCCGGAGGAGTAATTTTTTATTGCTTTATCACAAAATTTATCAAAAAGGGGTTCCCGTGAATGGAGTTTCCCCCCTCAACCCCTGCAGGCCCAAGGCTGAGGGCAAAGGGCCGCTTTTGTGTCGACTTTAGAAAAAAATGGAAAACCCCTGCGAAAATTTAAAATTACCCTCTGCCCAGGGTCGAAAGACTCGTTGGACAAAAAATAGGGGCTGGCCCCCTCCCTTAACCCAAAGGAGATTTGGTCAAGGGCTATGGCCCGGGAACCCCCCTCGGAGCGGCCAAAACAGGGGGCCAGTTTCGTGGTAAATGGGGCGGTGTACAGTGCCAAAGTAATGCCTTTTTGGGGCCGAAAAATTTTCACCCCGGGCCCCCTTTTCAGAGGGGCCCTGGATCGGGGCGTGGAGGGGGGCCGAACTGTGCCGTTTTTATATATTGATGAAGTGGTTTGGGGTTTGACTTCCCCGCTGGGAGGATCACCCTTTACCCCGTTTGGGGGTACTTTTTCGTCGCCTAGGTGAGGTGGGCTGGTGGGGCAATTTGGGGCAAGTGTGAGTTTGTCCCAAGGCCCCGGGGCAGTACAGGTTTCGTTGTGGGAGATGGCCAGGTGGGCCCCCCCCCCCCCCCCGAAAACTAAGGTGGAGGCCATTAAAAAACTTTAAGGCACTTCTTTTCGGCGGGACCTTTAGCGTTTTTTTGGGCTGATAGGGTACTAAACGGCGGTTTTATTTAAGGGGGTATTTTACGGCGGGCCCACCCTTCCGGGCTTGCCCCCGAAAGGACAGGGATGGGAGTGGTCCCCAGGGGTGTGAAAGGCTTTTTATTTAGTAAGTCGTTTCTCGCCAACCCCTTTCCCATCCCGCGTGCCCCGACTTCCCCTAAAACCCTTTTGTGCTGGGGGAAACCCATGCTATAGAGTGGGCGGGGGCCGTGTTTTTGGGAACAGGGGGAAAAGGGTCAGAAGGGAAACCCAAGGTTTTCATTTTTCTTAAGAAATTCCTGCCGCCCCAGCGGAAAATTTTTCCCTTTTTTAGAGCAAAATTTTTTGGCCATTCTTTGGCCCTGCAGAAATTTTTAGGGTTTTTGCCTTTATTTTGGCCCCGGGGATCAAATCTAATCTGACCCCTCACCCTTGGGAGTTCTTGCAGAAAATTTAAGGTTAAGAATAAAAAGTCTCCCTCGCTGGAGTTTGTTTTTGGGAGGAGTTACAATTGGGGCGTGAAACATATCCGAAGGGGGGGATAATGTTTAGTGATTTCCTGCCCGTAAAAATGGCAATTTAGGGCGGGGGGGAAGAAAATTTTGCTCCAGGGAAAAAATTTTTCCTTGGGGGAAAGGGGGTTTTAACACCTGCACGAGCCTGCGGGGGGGGTCCTGGGTGAAATGAGGGGGGGGAGGGTGAGGACGAGAGAAAATGGGGAGAGGGAGGTGGCCCCGCCCCCGGTGGTCCCACGTGGCGGGCGTTTGCCGGGTTAGGAGAGGGCTGGCCAATAGCGAATAACCCTGCCCCTTGCTCCGCAGGCCTCTTGCTATCCCCTCGTCGTTTAGTTGCTGCGTTTTTGGTTTGGTGTTGAGTCTTTGGTAGGAAGTTTGCCCGCATTCACTTGAAATAGTTTAAAAGCTAGAGGGTGTTTGAAAATTTTAGTAAATTTTTTGCGTAGTATTGAAAACACGGGGTTTTAACCCTTGGGGGGTGTTTTGGGCTGACCCCGTGTAAATTTTTTGATTTAAAGGACGGGAAAGGGGGGAAACGAATGGTTTCCGTGTTTTGGAGTTTTTTTGGGAGCAAAGGGGACACTGACACAAAAACACATCGCCCTGTACACTAATTAACCTTTTTTCTGCGAGGCCCGTCAAAAAAAGAATACCCGTTTCCCCTTTCCCTTTTGGGGGAGTGGGTGAGAAAGGGGGGAGGTGCACTCTAGTAATAACGTAAAAGGGAGGAAAATTTTCCCTCCCCCCCGTTTAACCGCCCATAGATACAATCGTGGTAGCATTTTGAAGCGTTACGTGGGCATTTTTCTTCAAGTATCACTTAGAGTGGAGGTGAGAGCAGAGGGGGGCTCTCACTCTTGTTTGTTTAGTGATACAGCCGGGCTGTCAGTAGCCTGGGCTGAAATCGGTAGTATACTTGTATTTGAGCAGGAGGTAGAAGGGAGGGTTCGGCCCCTCTCTTTCTCTGGATAGAAGCTGGAGGACTTATATATATCATATATATATATATATATATATATATATATATATAATATATATATATATATATATATATTTTTATATATATATATTGTTACGACTGCGGCCTAAAGCGCAACAGACTGTTCACTAACCGTGAACCGATAGAAGTCCTCCAGCTCCTAAATATATATATATATATATTATAATATAAAATTTATATATATATATATATATATATATATATATATATAATATATAATATATATATATTATCTTTTTAAAAGTGATAGCTATTTCAGCTTAATTATCTTTTACAAGATATTTTCTCTTTGTCTTAAGAGTGTCTTATTTCTTTAGTGATCAAGTTTAGACTTTGCCGTAGCTGGTCTTTTTGCTGTATCGCAAATTTTAGGTCATGAACCCTTCTTAGCAGCGGTGAGAGATGTTTCCCCCTCAGATGGTAGAGGTGAGCATGATTTAGATGCAGCGTGAGACGCTACTTAAGGAGAATCTGGCGGCCTCGCGTGTGAGTGGGCGACGCTGATTGGTTGATGACTTCTGCTCCTCCTTTTCTTGCGTCTCTGTGGGATGGATATCGCTACCCGTTTTTTTTTTCTCATGCTTGGGAGAGCTTATAGGTGGCATGCTTTTTACGTTAAGTTTTGGGATTGATTATTTTATGTACAGTGCTTCTAAAATTGGAAGTCGCCGTAACCTACATCTGCGCACTTGTCGACCATTTCTGTATTTTCTTCTAAACATTTTCTGTGATGGGGCGGTGTTTTCTATAAGTGACTTTATGGGGCTCCCCGGAAGTTAAGTGGCAAGTAAGAACGTCGAAACAGCTTTGTTGTCGTCATGCCGATGTAGGAGGAGGGGAGGAATAAAAGAGGAAAAAAGAGGAAATGTGAAGTCCTCCCCTCCTCCTACATCGGGATGACGACAACAAAGCTGTCTCGACGTCTTACTTGCCATTTTAAATTCCGTTTGCCCCAAAAAGTCACCTACTAGAAAAAGACGGCATCACCATCACAAGAAAGTTTTGCTGAACGTGCTGAACGAGTCCATAACACCGTGGGCTATGCCAATCCGCCGTAAGACTTCTTGACGCGGCCCACCATCATTATGGATTGCGCTACCTAGGTATGTTAAAACTTTCCAAGATCTCAATGTCCTCACCGCACGCATGAAACAGACTGTATTGTTTATCTAGAAGCCTCCAAGCACCTGGGCCCATACTTATAAAGATTTAGGATTCGTCCCAGGATTCGTCTAACCCTGCGTCCTAAGGTTCGAGAAAGTCTAAGACGCGTTTCCCAAGACGGCGGCCTAGGACGAAGCGCTGAGCGCTACATTTAGCAAAAGTCTAATTTGGATTTCATGAAATATCACTACTAAAAGTCATCAGAAAGGTAAAAAATATCGAAAAACACAAGATTAATATTTCTATGATAATTGCTGAAGACTACAACGAAATGAATTCATCTATAAATAATTGTACCAGATAGGGAACGTTCCGTTCAAAGACACAAACATTGACATTGTCTTCGCTCTATCGACGAGAAAAGTTAATATTTTTCAGGACAAGGCTTTCATCCTTGGCCAGCTCTTTCAAGCAAGGAAAAATGTCCTATGTCCTGCGGGGGGAATTTTCCATGCGAGAGATCGG
>JACEEZ010009295.1:347500-360000 GCA_016584305.1 Chionoecetes opilio | reverse complement strand
AAATATATATTATTATTTTTAAGCAATCGGATGCATTTGATATTTCGCTTCATATTATATGACTATTATACTGTCACATAAATAACTAGGCTAAGGAAAAAAACACTACAGACAAAATAAGGGAGCTTGGATTATAGGCTATAGCAGTCCCGTAGCCACGGGGGGGCTATGGGTGGGCTTAGCCTCCCAAACCATTCAACAAAAGTTTGTTTTACTAGGATGCGTATATGATTACTCTACATACAACTTAAAAAACTACGAAAATTCAAGCCAGATTTACTACTTTTTCTTGAGACATGATTTTATTATATACAGCTACATTCATTCAATCTACCGTAGATAACACTATAGTCGCCACAGTGTACGAATGTCGCCAGGCGCCATATATTACGAATTTCACCACTAAAGCATCACTACAGACTTGTATGTGCCACGGAAGAGGCATGTACAGTAGTTTGTTATGCACCTGTCTTCAGTGCCTCATACAAGTCTGTAGTGATGCTAAAATTCGTAATATACGGCGCCTAGCGACATTAGTGCTCCGTGGCGACTATAGTGTTATTGACGGTAGTAGAAACTCTAGTAAAAACATACTAATCAACTAGTAGAAACACATTCTAATTATATAAGTGGAAGGAAAAGTGTAAAAAAGTAAAGCTCCCCTACGATGGAAATTAATAGCCCCCTACGATAGAAATAGCCCCCCCTACGATAGAAATAGCCCCCCCTACGATATAAATAGCCTCCCCCCTACGATAGAAATAGCCTCCCCCTACGATATAAATAGCTCTCCTTACGATGGAAATAGCGCTCCTCCTACGATGGAAATAGCCCCCCCTACGATAGAAATAGCCCCCAAAAATGTCAAGTCCAGGCAACGGGCCTGCTGTTATTATAGTCTCTGCTGGAACGTTTTCTATAAGAATCATATTAGAGAAAATGTAAATTGTATGGGTACACTATTATTAATTTTAGTAAATCAATTTGTTTTATTTGTTATGCTTATCATATATTTCAAATGTAATACTGTTAAACATTTAAACTATAAACTTGAAATTATTCTATATTATAATCAATAAAAAGATCACATGTATCATATTTTGAGATATCTACTACTTAAGATTTCTATTTTTGCAGGATTCAAATATATCTGCAAGGTTATACATTTTTACCCCTTGTGCCTCAGTGTTCCCGCACCCGTTTATTCTGAAAACTCTCCCCCACCCCTGAGACTGTGTTCCCCCCTCCCGTTATTCTGAAAACCCCCCTACCCCTGTGTCTGTGTTTCCCCCCCACCCGCTATTCTGAAAAATCACCCTTGTGCCTCAAGTGTTCTCGCACCCATTTATTCTGAAAACTCCCCCACCCCTGAGACTGTGTTCCCCCTCCCGTTATTCTGAAAATTCCCCTACCCCTGTGTCTGTGTTTCCCCCCCACCCGCTATTCTGAAAACTCACCCTTGGCCTTCAGTTGCGAGTGAGTCGCCGGCGAGGTCAGACGGGATAGCTCCGTGAGCCCCGCTGTGCACGCCGCGTGACCTTCCCGATCTATGTCCTCGCCGCATCGAGTGACCGCGCCTGTGTCGACACCCGGACTTGAGACTGAGCTTAGTGTGAGTGTGAACACGCCAGGGAAATGATCACACGCAGTGCTGCACCTGCGAATGCTTTCCCGCCAGGGGTGGGGAAGCGGACTTTGGAGCGCCCCTCCTCGTCGTCCCCTCCCAAACACTCGACACCAAAAGAGGCCGACCGTAGTCCCGAGCGCGAGCGCGAGCCTGCTAGCGCCGACGAGGCCTACGACGACGATGATGACGAGAGTTTACCACCACTCGTCATCGACATGTCCGTTAGGAGCGAGGACCGGCAGGAGTCCGCGCAGGGCAAGTACTGGACCACTATGGTTAACGGTCGCGCCGCCCGTCCCAAGTTCAAACTGGGAAGCCGGGAGGACCACGCCAGCGCCTACCTGGCCATCACGGCCCTCGAGGACGAGAACCCGACCCTGAGGATGAAGGTGAGGCCCAATCTCTACGGAGAAAACATCCTCACCCCCAAGGACGAGGAGTCTGTGGCGCTCCTGCGGCGCCTCGCTGACGAGGGCAATAGGATGCTCATCCTTGACCTTAGTGTGAGGAGGCACAAGGTAGTGCTGGAGCGCTACCCTGTTGACTTCCCACTCGATGCGGTGAAGGCACAACCCCATGTGGTGTCCGCCCCCACGGCTGCGGTGGCTGGGAAAAACATAGCCAGAGGCAGGTGATGATTGTCCACGAGGAGCAGCCACCTGCCAAACTGACCCGCGTTTCCTGGGGCACCTACACCTTACGCCCTACCGGAACGGGCCCGGTGAGGTGCTACAAATGCCAGCGATTAAAACCCACCTGCATGTTAGGGATGCGACACTCCGTCAGGTGTGGAGTGTGCAGCCTAACACCCAGGGAGGTTTGTATTGGCCGCCACAAGGCCAAGGAGGCCACCACCGCAAAATGTCCGAATTGCGGGAGGAAACACCACGCCTGGAACCCTCAGTGTCCTGAGAGGCTTCGCAGGATGCCTCAGCCTCGCCTGCAGCAACAGCTTCAGGCACCACGGTGGCGGCAACTCCGCCATCATGAAACACGCGGACAACCACAGCAACAACAGCGGCAACACCGCTTCATCCCTGCTCCGCTACCAGCCAGGCCAGCCTGGGTCAAGGCCGTCAAGCAACCTTCCCCCCTAGTCCCCATGGACCCCACCCCAGGCCGCGGGTCGGGTGGAAGGGAAAGTGAAGCGCAGCTGCCAGTATCAGTGGAGGAGGCGGCTACCATCACCCCCGCCGCTATTCCTCCCCCCCCCCACTGCCTAATCGGGAGACTGGGACCAGGCCCCGCTCACCACACAGGAGTTGCCCTCAAGGTCACCCGTCCAGCCAGCCACCTGCAGTACCTGAAGCGCCAGCGACTGCGACAGCGAGAGCCGAGGGACGTCGCACTGCCTCATGCCACCGCTACGACAACATTCCCGTCAGCGAGGAGACGCGTGCAATTGTTGATTGCATCATCGTCCACATGATGTACGTTATGAGGAGGCTCCTCCGCCGCCCGGAGCTCGCCCCTGCCACAAAGGAGGACGTTGACGCGCTTCTCCTCGAGGAGATGGAATCAGCCATCAATGTCGGCGGCCGTCAGTCACGACCACCACAGAGGGATCCAGGCCAGCATTCCCTCCTCCCAGCAGACAACCATCGTCCACGCTGACCACGCTGACAACGACACCCCCCATGCGGCGCCGCCGGCGGCCGCCCCCAGGTTCAAGGTGCTGCAGTGGAATGCCCAGGGCCTCCGCCCCAAGAAACATCAGGTGCTGCAGGCCATCTTCGAGGAGGACCTTGACATGGTTCTCCTACAGGAGACGCTCACACCTGCTGACTTTGAGTGGCGCATTGCGGGCTACAGTCTCCACTCGCTCCCTGCCACCGAGGGCACCCGTGGCTGCGTGACGCTGGTGAGGAGCGCCATCCCTCACCGCAGAATCACCGACCCGGCGCACTGTGGTGATGGCGTGGAGGCCTTGGCGGTGAAGCTGCACGTGGGAGGACTTGAGCTCACTGTGTACAACCTGTACAGGAGCCAGCGACACTAACTGGAGGCAGGGGAGCTGCTCACCATGGCATCGCACACTAGCCTCCTAGTGGCGGGCGATTTTAACGCCCACCACCCCATCCTGCAGTCAGTGTCGGCAACCAACCTGACGGGTCGTCACCTAGCAGTGTTGCTCGAGGAGGTCCCTCACATCCATTCCTAAACCACCGGGGGGGCCCACCCACGTCCGGAGGGGGCGACTAGACCTCACCTTGGTGTCGGGTGACCTGGCGGCCGGCGCATCGTGGCAGGTGCACCCTACGCTCACCAGTGACCACTACGCCACCCTCACCACCCTCACAGCGGCGCCGCCGATCCCGCCACGCCCTCCGCCGCGATGGAACATCAAGAGGGCGGACTGGGGCAAGTTTCAAGCTTCCTTTGACGAGTGGTGGGTCACTTATGAGCCACCCGGCGACCTGCACCAACAGGAGAGGGACCTCACGGCGCCCTTCAGAGGGAAAGCCGACGCAGCCATTCCTAGTGCTCTCCGGGCCGCCGCCACCGCCCCGACTGTTGTCTACAACGAGAACGTCAGGAAGCACAACCACCGAGTCAACCTGCACAGAAAGCTGTATAAAAAGACAGCCCAACCCCACCAACCTGCGGCTGTTGCAGGATGTTTGGGGACTCGCGTCGGCAGGTGTCTCAGCGGGCCAGGGAGGCCAAGTGGTTGGAGTGGTGCGCTCCCCTTCAACCAGCACACCTCCCTCGGCCAGCTGTGGGGGGAATGTCAGGACGGCTTCCGGTGCCACCTTCCCCGACCGGCCGCCCACCCACACCCACACCGAGAGGCGGAGAGGCTCATCGGGTGTTCACCGCGCGAGGCTCCAGCGCCCAACTTCCTCCTCGCACAGCCACCTCCAGCAAAAAGCTCGACAACACCGCGTTGAGGCTGTCATGGAGGCGCGGGGGGAACCTGACGTGGCAGACCACCTCTTCACGCGCCAGGAACTGTCGTCGGCGAGGAAAAAAGGGCGCGACACAGCTGCAGGGACGGATGGCGTGACATACTCCATGCTCGCTCATGCGGGGCCTTTCCGGGGACGCCGCGCTGCTCGCCCCCGCTCAACGCGTCTTGGCTGGCAGGTCACCTGCCACCAGCGTGGAAGGAGGCCGATATTCAGCCCATCCCCAAAACCCAGGGAGCCCACCAGCTCAGGCCTTTTCTCCCTCATCAGCTGCACGGCTAAAACAGCCGAGAGAATAGTTGCTCTCGCGACTGCAGTGCCGCGTGGGAGCCCTCCACCCTCAAGTGTTTGGCTTCACCCCGCGGCGTGGGCACAGCTGACAGCCTCCTCCACCCTGCTGACTCAGGCCAACAACTGCCCCACAGTCACAGTCTTCCTCGACTTGAGAAAGCGTTCGAGCTGGCCAGTCCTCACGCTATTCTCGCCACCCTGCGAGGGAAAGGGGATCCGGGGAGAAATGCTCGCTGGCTCGAGGGGCTACCTCCAGCACCGTCGGGCCAGAGTCAAGTTTCTAGGGGCCCCAAATCCCGCTACAAGGAACTGGAGAACGGGACGCCACAGGGCGGCATCCTCAGCCCGTTCCTGTTTAACCTGCCTGATGGAGGAGCTGGTCGCCCTGCCCTTCCAGGCTGGCACCGTCCTGCTCAGCTACGCCGACGACCTGGCCCTCGTTGTCACCGGGCGGGGTGACGGCTTTGCAAGACGCAGCGCGCTCTCGACCTCATCACCGCCAAGGGGCGAGGAGCTGGGCCTCAAGATCTCGGCGCAGAAAGTTCCGGGCCAAAGACTAAACAAGGCAGCCAACCCAGCCTGTCAGCTGCGGTCCCGGGCATCGGCCTGGCCTGGACGGACTCCTACCTGTACTCGGGGTGTGGCTCGACAGGCGGCTGTCGTTCACGGCGCAGCTTGACTACCTGAGGGAAAGGACGCAGGCCAAGCTGAACGTGATGCGGGCCATGACGCGGCTTAACGCCGGCGCCACCTTCTCTGTCCTCCGCCTGTACTACGTGCAGGCTGTGCGCTCCCTGGTGGATTATTTCGCCCCTGTACTCATCGCGCCCCTCCCCCAGTCAGCAGGAGCGGCTCAAGGGCTCCAGAACAAAAGCCATGAGGACCATGCTGGGGGCTCCGGAGATGGTCCAGCGCCCCGCGTAATGCAGAGCGAGACCAGATTGGTGCCCCTCGCCAGCAGGGGCAGTGCATCATGGCCCGTCCCCGTGGCCAGAGTCTTCCGCCGCGACGTGGAGGGCGTGGCGCAGAGGAGACTCCCGGGTGCCATGACGCAGGGCATCGAGTGCCTGCGCGGGGAACACGTGGCTCATTAACACCCCCGCTAGCCACCCACAGCCTCATTCCCCGCGGGGATCACCGGGCCGTGGCGGGAGGCCGATGTCCCCGCCCCCACCTACAATGCTCCGCCCCCGTGGGGGCCCCCCCCGGAGAGTTTTACCGCCACGCAGTTGTCTGCCTGTAAAGCCATGTGCAAACCCCCCGGGAGCTGCGGCAGACGCGCTGATGGCCATGGCCAGGTCGCTGACGGGACAGCCGTGTATACTTCACTGACGGCTCCCCGGTCGACCCGGGATTAGTGCAGAACAGGGTGCCGCGTTCGTCAAACCACGGGCGGGACAGAGCTGTCTTGGCGGGGGCTTTTGACAAAATTCTCCCCCCTCTAGACTAAGCTGGTGGCCATCCAGCACGCCCTCGAACATGCCCTGCACCGCCGGAAGGCAACTTGGTAATGCACACCGACTCCAGTACGAGGCCCGCAGGGGCCCTCCAACAGCCGCATCCCAAGGACAACGTGAGGCTCATCACCCACCATCCTGGGCAGCCTACAGAGCCTTGGCGCGCAGGGAAGGCGTGTCAGGCTCAAACTTCTTCAAAAAAAATCCCTTTAAACTACCGTCCTATAGCTTTGACTTCCTGCCTTTTTAAAAAAAAAAAATCTATTCTTTAAAAAGAAGATTCTTAAGCATCTATCTGCTCCAATCTTCTATCTGATCGTCAGTACGGTTTCCGTAAAGGGCGATCTACTGGCGATCTTTAGCTTTCCTAACTGAATCTTGGTCATCCTCCTTTAGGGGTTTCGGTGAAACTTTGCTGTTGGGCCCTTGACATATCAAAAGCTTTTTATTTGAGTTTGGCACAAATCTTTAATTTCCAAAACTACCCTCATTCGGTTTCTATCTTCTCTCTGTACCCTTTATTTTAAGTTGCCTTTCAAACCGTTTCTATTGCAGCTACTGTAGATGGACATTGGGTTTTTCTCCTAAATCTATCAATAGTGGTGTTCCCCAGGGTTCTGTCCTATCACCCACTCTCTTTCTATTATTTATTAAGATATTCTAAGTCTAACCTCAAAGCCCTATCCCCCCAACGCTTGATTTATTCTCCCTGCATTTTTCAACGTCGTTTATTAGACGTCCAACTCAACAGGAACTAGGTGATTCATGGAGAGATGCCACTGAGCGCCTAACTTCTGATCTATCTATAATTTCTGATTGGGGCAAAGCAAACCTTGTTTTGTTCAATGCCTCAAAAACCCAATTTCTTCACCGATCTACTCGACAAAACCTACCAGATAACTATCTCCTCTTCTTCAATGACACTCAGCTGTCTCCTTCTTCTACAATGAACATTCTAGGACTATCCTTTACTAAAAATCTGAACTGGAAATCTCATATCTCATCTCTTGCTAAAACAGCTTCTAAGAAGTTAGGTGTGCTGTGGCGTCTGCGTCCTTTTTTTCCTCCCTCCCAATTGCTTGTTCTCTACAGGGGCCTTATCCGCCCATGTATGGAGTATGTCTCACATGTTTGGGGAGGATCCACTCATACAGCTCTCCTAAACAGGGTTGAGCCAAAAGCTTTACGTCTCATCAACTCCTCTCCTCTGACTGACTGTGTTCAATCTTTAAATCACCGCCGCAATGTTGCTTCTCTTGGCTCTCTTCTACCGTTATTTTCATGCTCACTGCTCTTCTGAACTTGCTAACTGCATGCTTCCCCCACTCCCGCGGCCTCGCTGCACAAGACTTTCTACTCATTCTCATCCCTATTCTGTCCATCTTCCTAATGCAAGAGTTAGTCAGTATCTTTACTCTTTCATTCCTTTCACTGGTAAACTCGGGAACTCTCTTCCTGTTTCTATTTTTCCACTTTCCTATGACTTAAATCTTTTCAAAAGAAGAGTAACAAGACACCTCCCGAACTAAATTGGCCTACCCCTCTGTTTTTATTTTATTCTCTTACTGTCTTCTTTATAGGGACTGGCAACTAAGCGGGCTTTGTGTTACCCATTTTTGTTGTGCCCTTGGCCAATTCCTTGTGATGTAAAAAAAAAAAAAAAAAAAAAAACTGGATCCCCAGCCACGTAGGGGTCCGAGATAACGAGGCGGCGGACGTGGCCGCCAAGCGAGCCGCCAGCGGCCCCAGCGTCACCATGCACGTGCCTCCCAGCTTACAGCAGCTCAAGGCGCAGGCGAGACGGGCCGCAGCACACTGCGCTCACCAGACACACCGAGAGCTGGAGGCCAGGAAGAGGCAGGCGGCCTGGTACGCTGCAGCCACCGACTACCACCCACTGGACACCACCCAGCAACAACCCAGGGCAGATGGCGCACTACTGCAGCGTGTGCGTCTGGGCTACTGTACCAGAGAGGAGCTGCAGGAGGACTTCGAGGGGCAAGTGTGCGACCACTGCGAGAAGCACACTCGTCGCCCACTGGTGCACTACCTCCTGTCCTGCCCCGCCACCGCCCCCCTGAGGCCCGGCCCGGCCCCCGCCGCCCAGCCTGCAGGTGGGGGGCTGCTGAGTGGGCGTGAAGGCAGGGCCGCCCTCATGGTCCGCCACACCCCGAGAGACGTGATGTTGGGGGTGCTGCGAGCAACGCCCCCTCCCCGCTGACACATCACGTACCCACACCCCGCCGCGCCCGGCAGGGTGACCAGTGACGCAGGTGACTCAACGTCACCACGCCTCCACGCGACCCTCCCGTAGCCTGACGGTATACCCTCCTCACTGGCGGGCTGATGCCCGCTTTGTACTTCTTTGCTACTGCATATGCATTTCTGTACATGCTTGTATTGTGTGTGTATGTCCTGTGTGCTTAATTGTACAATAAACCTTTACAAATCAAAATCTTATCCATCATGAAGTCTTAGCAAGTTAGCAACCATCCTATAGCAACACAAGATAACCTCATTGAGGACGGCGGGCACAAGGAAGACCGCTTTGTACAGGAAAATAGAAATCACTATTTTCCCACAACTAACTAAACTGTGTATCATCATTACATACATAACTAGGGGTGAGGGGCACTCAGTAGAGCGCATACCTCCGCCAGAATATTTCATCAATTGTTTGCCATGGCAACAGTTGTGATTTGATTTCCTTTAAAATTACATCAGTTCTTTCTTATACCAAATAGACTTGGTATACCAGGTTTGGTCCAAATCTATCCGTAACTTTTCGAGAAATCCTGTACACAAACAAACAAACAGACGGATCGGGGTGAAAACATAACCTCCCTCCAACTTCGTTGGCGGAAGTAATAACCTTGGGCCCTGACTGAAATATACAGTTACTTTCAATTATATATCTCCATTCCATCAACCGTGGTTTGCATATAATCATATATTTCCGTCACAAAAATGTAAATAAAAAAATAACGTGGATTTGTTTGCTAGGTAGGCGGACGCTTGCTGGACGGCCCCGTTCGACGGCGGATATTACGGACGAGAGATGGACTAGGCGGACGTTGGACGGCTCCGGTCGACGGTGGATATTACGGACAAGAGATGGACAGTGCGGACGTAAAAACTTCCAGTCAGCCCCGTCCGCATTTGCGAAATCATGTCCGCACCAAAGACATTAGAAACAAGTCTGACAAAGTCCGACCTGAAATTAATTATCTCGCGTCATGACGTCACAGCGAGTCTAGAGTAGGCAGGAGCTGCCATTCGGAATGCATCATAATGTATCTTACAACATCTAATGGTTAGCTAAAGCATTAAAGATATTTAGTACGCAAGAGAGTACGCAAAAAATAATTATCTTTCATCTACGACACCCATCACCGAACAAAATAGTGGTGGTGATGAATGAGAAACATTTGAAATTAGAGGCGTATATTGTGTATAAAAAGCTTGGTCAGCTTCGTACCTCAATGAAATGATGACTGCAATTAAGTTTTTTTGCTCAAAATAAAGTATAAACGGCCTAATAATGACGACTTTATCTGATAATGAATTATTAGCACTTTTACTATGACCGTTATCTACCCTCAGGCAGCTTCTCCGCGTTTGAAATCACTCAGTCCCTGACTGACAGTTGGTGTGGCGGGACGTCCCGGGGACGAGGAGGCATGTCAGGTGAGAATGGAACGTAAGGCACGCTGCCAGCCGCCGTACGACTCACTCTGTGCCGCTGTAGTGGGACGAGGAAGCTGTCAGTCAAAGGAATTCATAAAAGCTACAAAAAGCAACACACCTATCTGGTCCATATTAAGCATCTAACTATTGTGTCTGTGGATGGGCACAGTGTGGATAAGAAAGGGTGGTACGGCCGCTTTGCCTGGCTGGCTGGGGCGGAGAGTGAGTCGTGCGGCTTGCAGAGTGCCTTACGTTCCATTCCCACCTGACATGCCACCTCGTCCCGCCACATCGGCTGTAACAGATGGTCGCTCCTTACCCATGCGGCCCTGCCTTCACACTGTGTTGTCTTCGGATGTAAATCTGTCGCAAATACAGGCGGCAAAGTAACTATATAATTTCCCAAAAAACGAACAGTTACAGCTCAAATGGATACATCTATGTAAAAGACTGAATAAAGTTCATGCGTTACACAGAAGAGAGAGATGATACGGAAAAGAGAGAGAGAGAGAGAGAGAGAGAGAGAGAGAGAGAGAGAGAGAGAGAGAGAGAGAGAGAGAGAGACGAGAGAGAGAGAAAAGAGAGAGAGAGAGAGAGAGAGAGAGAGAGAGATCAAATACCTGGGTCCCCTGGGAGCTAAAAGATAAAAGAAGTTAGAAGGAAAGATAGAGATTTAATACCTGTGGGTAAAAGATGTTAAAAAGTGCATATGGTAGAAAAATATATGAGAGCAAGAGGACAAGGAGCCTCATATATTCCCGTATTCTGGAACAGAATGTCGAGTTTACTCTTGAACACGTCAGGTTAGGTTACGGTTACGTAAGGCAAGTCTTAGGGAGAGAAATAGGTAACTTTAGGGGGCAACACAATGAGGGTATTTTAGAGAAAATCCTATGGTTAGTTTCGGAGTTTCAGCCAAGCGTCTACACAGAGCTGGGAAATAGACAGCGGGACAGAGGGCTGGAGAACCAGACTAGGGGGGACGACAGTGGGAGGGGGTACTCACTCAGACGTCACGGGATCAACTCAGTTCCCGCCCACTTGGCAAACCTGTATATACGGCCTTGGTCCGCACATGAGGACGTCACGGACGTAAGAGGGCTGTATCTCTTCCGGCCGTTTGCCGGAAGGGTGCAGCTACTGCATAATGGTGTCCAGTCACACCAGTGTGGTTTGGGATTATTTCGAGATTATCTCTAGTGACATTGCAAAGTGTAAACTTTGTATTCGCAATTTGCATTCGCGAATATTGAAACAAATATTCTCATTCGCATTCACGAATAAGGAAAATAGACATTCGGTCCATCACTAATATATATATATATATATATATATTATATATATATATATATATATATATATATATATATATATATACACATATACGTCACGAGTTGCGTGAAACTGAAGAGAAGGACATGTTCTACGCCAAACTTGACTCTGTATTAGACCAGTGTCCTCCTCGGGACACACTCATTGTCTTGGGTGACTGCAATGCTACTACTGGCACTGTGAGAGATGGCTACGAGTTATGTGTTGGTCTCCATGGCTCCGGTAACAGAAACATTAACAGTTCTCTGCTTCTGAATTTTGCGAGGTTTGAAGGTTGAGAATTGCAGGTTCTTGGTATCAGAGACCAGAGCTGCACCGCTGAACATGGTATAGTAATGCCGGAGGGGTAGTTAAGGAGATCGACCACATCCTCGTTAGTACTCGTTGGAGGATCCTCCAGAACTGCAGGGTTTACCGGAGTGCTGAATTATTTACAACTGATCACATACTTGTTGTTGCTACACTTAAGCTTCATGTCAAGTCCAGAAGAATCTCAGGAGGTAACCATACTGTGTTTCATCTTGAGAAGCTGAAGGACTTGACATGTGCCCATGAGTATGCAGTGGCAGTCTCAAATCGGTTTGATGTGCTCAGTGCCCTCGAGCATCCTCTAGAACTATGGGATACCACCTACAAAAGTGAAACTCTCCAGGCTGCCAAGGAGTGTATTGGGGAGCGCCCAAAGTCAAGGCATGGTTTTTTGTCTAGAGGGAGACGCTGGAAAAAATGGAGGAGAGTCGCGTCCCAGGTTTGGGGGGAACCGGGCCCACCACAGGGCTCTGCCATGCCGGATAGAACCTCCTAGGAAAAAACAAGGGAGGTATGTCAAGTCTCGCGGGGGTGTCGATGGCCATTTGAACGCTAATGCCCTCCGCCCCCACCTCCCGGGCCCCGAAAAAAGCCCCGTTCCATGTCTCCCTCTCGGGGAGTCTATTCAAGCAGTTGAGGGCCCCTCTTTGGACATGATGGGCTGAGGGCTCGCGGGCTGAGTATTTTGGGCTTTATTTCACGTTACCCCCCAAATTTGAGCAGTTTTCACCCCACGGATTACTTGCAGTGGAAACCCGATCCTTCCTTTCACAAAACCGCACCCTCTTGACGAAGTCAGGGGCTTAGCAAAGTTGAGGGGGGGAAAGGCAGCGGGTTTTTTGTCGAAATTCAGTGGGGAGTCCTCAAACGGGGGGAGGCCTGATTACG
>JACEEZ010009295.1:317500-340000 GCA_016584305.1 Chionoecetes opilio | reverse complement strand
GATGTGTTTATTGCTTCATTGACTCCATATATATCATATTTAACATGCAATACCTATAGTACTTGTAATAAATTCATATCAGGGCAAACCTATATATTAAATATATATATCGGTCGACTTCTTGAATCAAAACGTATAGTTCATCATACAAGTTTGGCAGCTATAATGATGCGGTGGTGGTGGTGGTATCAAATGTCTGCCGTACTAGTACACACGCACGTATACACACAAGCAAGGATATTATAAAGTTATACTATCCTTGCACACAAGTGTCACGTGTGTCACAGTGAAGTGTTAGCCCCCCCCCCCCACCCGTGTGTCTTGTCTGGCTTAAAGAGCTAACGCGCAGTTCTCGTCCACTATAACAGAGTACCGCCAGGGCCACGGATACGGCATACGTACGGCGCGGGCCAGCAGTGGTCTATAGATACTAATTTCGGGCACGCGAGACTCGAACCTATGATCAGCGCATCAAGGTATACCCTGGGTACGTCTCTGTAGTAATCAGTGGGAGAATATTACGCTGAAAGGCTAATATGGCAGCTATCGTAACATTCTGGCGATAGTGAGCTAAAATCGGCCCTATTTCGGAAATCAGCCGATCTTAGCTCAACACCGGCAAACATAGTTTTTAGGTTTAGGTTAAGTTATGTCTAGGTCTGGTTTAGGGTAGGTAAGGTTTATGATAGATTTGTGTTAAGTTTTGTAGAGTTATTTAGGTTAAATAAGCGTCCGCGGGACGATTTCCGAAAGAGGCCGATTTTAGCACAACAGCGGCATTTGAAATCTCTTTAAATTTATTCATCGGGCTCCCTGACAGCTGAGAGCAGGATGATTGGCTAGATAAAGCCGCGTCATGCGAGGCGCTGCTCTGTGATTGGTTAGCAGAATTTTCCCACACATATCCCTAGAATATCCCTATATTCCCCACCCAGAGGCCACCGATAATCGTACGGGAGTGACGGCTCGGTACGAGCATCTCCCTCAGCCCACCCTCGTAAGGTTATTGTAGCCATACACTCGTAAGTTGTCCCCTACGAGGGATTTTCGAGCATCCCTGCCCTGGAGTCCATTTAAACGTCTTTTTGGAGTTTGTAGAAGTACAGTAAGTGGGGCTGCGATGGCAGAGATATTGGGGCAAATACGATGGTAGAAGTTACACATCCCAATTTGTTGCACTATTTCCGAGTTGTGGGACGAGGGAAGTGAAGGACGGCTTCTATGTTCGCCTGCTTTGGCCGAGTCGGCCCCTGGCCCACCATGTGTCTAAGGTATGTACATAAGTCACAGTATAACCCATGAGTGTATTGATAGCTAGTTGGTCACACTGGAGAGAGAAACTCTGTTTCCAGTGGTAAGGTTATTTTTAATTGAAAAAACAATAACATAAATATAAAAAAACAGATTTAACAATAAATCTTACATTAGTTTATGCTCAACGCGCTAATGGTGTGCGCGTTGATTAAAGGGTGTATGTTGAGATTGAAGAGTTATTTGTTGGTTAAATACATGTATCAAAAGCAAACATAAAATACAGAGTTATGAGAGTATATATGAATACTGAACATTAATATAAATAAGATATAATGGTGTGCGGCTACAACCACCCGTTTCCTCTTGTGAAGCTGGTGTAAGAGAGAAATGTAGTTTGTAGGAGGGACTGCTACAAACTCCCCTCCTAGCGGTGTGTAGGGGGGAAGCCGCTACAATACTCCCCTCCTAGTGACGAGGGAGGAGGAAAGAGATCTTGGTTGGTGGAGCGGTGCTGCTGGTGTTACTGTTGCCGATTTAATGGGGTTGACGTGGAGGGCTGTGGTGACCAGTTGCTGGCGTGGCAGTGTTGCCGCCATGGCAGTGGTGCCGCCGGCTGTGTGCGGGCGTGGCAGTATTGCCGCCATGGCAGTGTTGCAGGCGTGGCGGTGTTGCGGGCGTGGCAGTGTTACCGCCATGGCAGTGGTGCCGCCGGCTGTGTGCGGGCGTGGCAGTGTTGCCGCCGGCTGTGTTGCGGGCGTGGCAGTGTTGCCGCCGGCTGTTGCGGGCGTGGCAGTGTTGCGGCCATGGCAGTGTTGCCGCCGGCAGTGTTGCGGGCGTGGCAGTGTTCCGCCATGGCAGTGTTGCCGCCGGCTGTTGCGGGCGTGGCAGTGTTGCGGCCATGGCAGTGCTGCCGCCTGGTAGTGTTGCCACCTGGTAGTGTTGCAGCCTGGTGATGAGTAATCAATCCACAGGGCGGTGAGTAATCCACAGGGCGATGAGTAATCCACAGGGCGGTAAGTAATCCACAGGGCGGTGAGTAATCCACAGGGTGGTGAGTAATCCACAGGGCGGTGAGTAATCCACAGGGTGGTGAGTAATCCACGGGGCGATGAGTAATCCACAGGGCGGTAAGTAATCCACAGGGCGGTGAGTAATCCACAGGGTGGTGAGTAATCCACAGGGCGGTGAGTAATCCACAGGGTGGTGAGTAATCCACAGGGCGGTGAGTAATCCACAGGGCGGTGAGTAACGACCGTGGAGTAAGTTACTCTAACACCGCTGGGCTGAGGGGTAGGGTTTTGACTGATGACGCGGGAAACCACGCTGAGGGAGCAGGGGCCGCGCTGAATGCGCGTGAGGCCGTGCTGAGGACGCAGGAAGGCATCAGAGGTTGCAGAGGCCGCGCAGAATGCGCATGAGGCCGCTGAGGACGCAGTAAGGCGTCAGAGGGCGTAGAAGCCGCGCAGAGTGCGCATCAGGCCGGTGAAGACGCAGTAAGACGCAGTCTGAGGGGGCAGGGGCCGCAATTGTTTGGTATTTGAGTTCTTGTGCGTGAAGAAATGTTACAAAGAAGCAAAAATCGCAAAAATGAATGAGTTATAGCCATTTTTCTGAACCCACCTACACCCCTCACCCCCGATACGGTCTGCATGACACGGTCATCTTAAAGCCCGTTCACATCTTCACGACTCTCGACGGCGATCAGTCACGACTTGCTGAGTTATGCTGTGGTTGGCGCCGGTCGTCATGTGGGTTGCCGTCAGGCCCAGACCGTCGCCGTCGGGTCGTGGGAGTCGTGAAGGGGCGCGAGGGGGGTTCCGACTGTGTGGTGCATGCTCTGTAGTCTATACACTCGGGGTGGGTCTGCGACTCATAAAATTTACGAAAAAAAGTCGGCTCCGTGCAGGGACTCGTCGCTGAAGGGTCCGAGCCTGGCGCCGACCAGTCGGGGCCGTACTGCGACCAGTCGAGGCCGTGCTGCGACTAATCGTCATGAAATTTCCGTTATTTAAGCGTGGTAAAGACGGGGACGGAGAGAGAGGAGTTAGGTTCCAGTCGGCCTAGGGTGCACACGTATTATCTTTGCTCCTATATTGTGGAATTTTATAGTATTCGCTATTGAGTGTCACTCATTCTTTACCAAACAGTTGATTTATTTCAAGTGTGAGGTCACAGTGTACATGTTGTAGGCGAAAGGCGGCAAAGTAGGCACAAAGGCGGAAGTAGAACTTGAAGTGCATTTGTTATTTGGATTTTGGCTTAGACCACTCAAAGAAACCGGCAACTAAGTGACGAAACCTTGCTAAAGCTTTGTGATTCAAAGGATTCAGAAGTCTCGGTATCACAATGCCTCTTAGTGAAGAACTCAAGCTGGTTCTGGAAGTTCAGCAGAAAGCATACCGAGACATGGTTGAAATAGTTCAGAAGTCACTTGGTGAGAAAATCAAACAACTTGAAGCTGCTAATACCGATTTGATTGTTTCTCTCTAATTTTCCAAGAAAGAAGTGGATGAGCTAAAAAAGAAGAGTTGTTCAAAGCAAGATGTAGAAATCAAGCCAATGAAAAAAGAAATAGCTGATCATCTGAGGAATAACAAATATGATGAAGAAATTGAGAAGATGAGCAAAAGGCTTAATTATCAAGAAGATTATTCCCGAAGGAACAACATTCGCATAGACGGAATGGAGGAAAATTCAGGTGAGAGTTGGGAGATGACACAGGAGAAAGTGCAGTACCTGATGCGAGATAAGTTGGGCTTGGGAGAAGTACAAATGGAGCGCGCTCTTCGAGTTGGACTGACACCGCTTCGACGTGACGCCACAACTTTGAAGCCGCGAACAATCGTTGCTCGTTTCAGCCGATAATTGGAGCTTCGAAACTCTGCGAAACTTAAAAACACAAACATCTACCTGAATGAAGACCTGTGCGAGGCGTCAGTCCAAGACCGCAGGGCTCAGCTGCCGGAGCTTAGAAGAGCTCGAGCAAGGGGAAAAATTGCTTATTGCAGCCATACGAGATTGGTAATTAAGGAGAGGAGGGAGAACTCAGTTCGACCCACATCAGCTGATGCTTCATCGGCTCCTACAAGAAGTGTTCCTATTCGCGCCGCTGCTTCATCCGCTCCTGCTGACTTGCTGCCTGCTGATGCTGCCTCTGCTGATGCAGTCTCTGTTGCGGCCAGTCAGCCGGTTGGTAGTGATGGTGCGACTGCTTCAGGTGGCTCTGAACCAGAACAGGAGCCAAGAATCAGACGAGCAGTACAAAAGAAGTAAGCAATATGTGCGTATATGTATGTGTGAAGATATTTAGTTTATTTTACGGATCATGTATCCACATATATAGGTTTCCATTTTCTGATATTGATGATTCACAATTTGCTGAATTATTTGTAGATTATTCTGGTATTAACATTCCTCTTGATTGTTATAGACAGATGAATTTTTACTCCCGTCCTGACGGCGATGTCCATAGTGCGCTGGGTCTTCATGGCCATGATAAGGGACAGTTGGAAGCTGTACATTCCTTCTCAGAGACTGAGTATTATCACCAACCAGAGTTTGAACGTCTTATTGACAATAATCTTGATTGTTTAAAACTTTTATCTTTCAACATCAGAAGCATCCCAAATAACTTGGATACATTTATTGATAACTTCATGACTTACATTACATACATAACTGACATTTGACTTACTTCATATTATTAATCAAATCAATTTTTCTTTCCTTTTGTAAAACTAGGTTATCAAGTGAAATTGAACATTTGTATAAGATCAAAGGGTTTAATTTATATACAAAAAACAGGAACCGTTAAGGAGGAAGTGTTGCCATATATATTAATAAAAAAATATCATGTAATAATCTGGAAAATGTCAGTGTTAATAATGACTGTTTTGAATCTATATTTGTTGAATGTCAACACACAACTTATTTTATTGTAGGATTTATTTATCGTAGGCCTAACTCTGACTTGTATTTGTTTAATGATTTTTTGGAGGAAATACTTGAGAAAATTATAATAACAAAAAAAACATGTTACTTATTAGGTGATATCAATATTAACTTACTTAATTCGGAAAGTAATAGACAAATACAGGATTACACGGCTATTCTTCATGGTTATGGATTTTACTCTTGTAATACATGCCAACCAGAGTGGGGACTCAGGGTGCCTCACTCATTGATCACATCTGGTCAAATAATTTCAATGTAATTACTAAGCCTTGAATACTAGCTACTGATATAACTGACCCTTTTGCACCTTTTATTATTTGTACGGAAAATGTAAAGATGATATGAAGAAAACCATTACTTACAGAAGCTACAAAGATTTTGATGCTGAATAATTGTGTAAAACAACAGAGGAATTAACACTAGCAACTGATTAACATATCCCATGGAAAACCATAACAATAACCAGAAAACAACAAATGAAGCCCTGGATTACGCAAGAATTATCATTGCATATTAAAGGCAGACACAAACTTTACAATAAATTTACAAGAAGGCCTCTCACTTATGGTAATGAATACAGGAATTTCAGGAATATGGTTAATGCTAGATTAGACTCCGCCAAGAAAGCATACTACAAATCAAAACTTAGTACAGCCTTTGGTAATAGTAAAATTATATGGAATACAATTAATGAACTTTTAAACTCGAAGCAGACTAAGAAAACGGACATTGATAAGTTAATGGTAAATGGTGTGACTATATCAGACCCAAATGCAGTGTGTGATGAAATTAATAAATATTTTTTTTCCATTGGACAACATTTGGATACAGCTCTACCAGCTTCAGTAGCATCCCCATCACAGTATTTGAGGGGTAACTTTCCCTGTATGACTCTGACCCCAACAACTCCGAGGAAGTGATAAAAATAATCAATGAACTGAAAGAATCTAGTCCTGGATACGACAATATTAATGTCAATGTAATCAAACTTATTTCCCCTGCAATATCTACCATTCTATGTAAGTTGATCAATAGTCGTTTCAGAGCGGCATATTCCCAAACAACCAAAAAACTGCTAAAATCATCCCTATTCATAAAGGTGGAGATAAACTAGTCACGTAACTATCGCCCAATATCAGTATTATCTAGTTTAAGTAAAATAATAGAAAGAGTGATGTATTAGAGACTAATACAATTCTTAGACACTAATAACATATTATCAAACAACCAGTTTGGCTCCCGCAAAAATTTCTCACCACAAACAGCGATTGTTAAAGTCATAAACGATATTTTGATTGAAAATGAAAAAGGTAAATTTACAGTGGCAGTATACTTAGACTTAGCAAAAGCCTTTGATACAATAAACCATTCTATATTACTTCAAAAACTTGAATTACATGGTATAAGAAACAGGACACTTAATTGGTTTCGAAGTTATCTATCAGGGAGAAAACAGTTTACTGAAATTAACGGTATAAAATCATTAAATGAGCTGGTATCAATGGGAGTTCCTCAGGGCTCCACGCTCGGACCTCTTTTGTTTCTTTTATTTATTAATGACATCACTAGTTCTTCGTCACTCATGAATTTTATACCATTCGCTGATGACACAACTCTTTACTATTCTGAGCCTGATCTGCACACCCTTGAAAATGTGGTTAATCATGAACTAAATAATGTAGCTAATTGGTTATTAGCTGACAGTCTTTCAATTAATATTAACAAAACTCATTTAACTATATTTGCAGGGAATAAAAGTTTTACTAAAAAACCTCAGTAAGAATTGGAAACTGTGAGTTTCAAAGAAGTTCTTCAACAATTTTTTTAGGAATTATGATTGATGAAAAGTTATTATGGAGGGAACATCTAATATACTATAGGAGTAGCCGCGTGTCTGTCTGTCTGTCTGTCTGTCTATCTGTCTGTCTGTTTTGGGTAGCCGAAACTGTAAATTTAATTTTTATGCGAGTAGGCTCAAAAAATCGGAAATAAATCGTAGGTGGTAGGCGGCTTGGTCCCATGTCGATTGAATCTTTTTGAAGGGGGGTTTTGGGCTGAAAATACTTTTAGGAGAATTAGATTACAAGAAGAAAATCTGCGGTAACGTCTTGCCGCATTTCACTATATTCGTAGAATCATGGCCTTACCGTGTGTATTCATCTAGTTGTATTCATCTAGTTGTGTTTTACAGGGCCAGAGCTAAGCTCGTATGGCCCCGTCTCCATATCAACATTTATTTCATCATTCATCCTTAGTGGTTTATGTTGGCCGAAGCCACCACCCCGGGAGGCGGGTCACAAACCCCCGGCTAACACCCGGTACCCATTCACTGCTGGGTGGACAGGGGCTCGGGTTTTTAGAAGACCGCCCGTCCGTCTTCGCTCCGCCCGGGGATCGAACCCGGGACTTCTCGGTTGTGAGCCGAGCGTGCTAATCCTTACACTACGGAGTTCCCTAAATAAATACGGTTACGGTAATCATTTTTTACAAATACTATTGTGTATGTGTGTGTGTGTGTGTGTGTGTCTGTGTGTGTGTTTGTGTGTATGCATGCATGTGTGTGTGCGTGCCTGCGTGCGTGCGTGCGTGTGTGTGTGTGTGTGCGTGTGTGTGTATGTGTGTGTGCTTGGGGTCGATATTATAATATATTCCACGCACGGGCAACTCTACGTTAGCCTGTCAAGGGTTGGCTGTGCTGATGCCGTCGAAGTGTAAGCGCCCTGTGGAATCATACGGAACGTGGTCTAACCCGAGGCACTTTGACCAGTGACCAAAGACAGCAACAACACGATTGGAGTTTGCACTCACATGGTTGTCTAATATATACTACAACTACAAACATCAATACATGGGTCCGAAGGGCCCACAAGCACTTTTCTAATATATTATAGGAGTAGCCGTGTGCGTCTGTGTCTGTTTTGGATAGCCGAAACTGTAAATTCAATTTTGATGAGAGTAGACTAAAAAAAATTGCAAATAAATCGTAGGTTGTAAGCGGCTTGGTCCCATGTCGATTGAATAATTTTGAAGGGGGGTTTTGGGCTAAAAACACTTTTAGGAGTATTAGATTACAGGAAAAACTCTGCGGTAACGTCTTGCCGTATTCCACAAACTCAGTAGACTCATGGACGTTTGTGTGCGTGTGTGAGTGTGTGTGTGTTGGAATCACACGGAACACAAAGGGTTGGAATCACACGGAACGTGGTCTACCCCGAGGCACTTTGACCAGTGACCAACGACAGCAACAACACGATTGGAGTTTGCAATCACATGTTGTCTAATATAATTTTATACAACTACAAACATCAGTACATGGGTCCGCAGGGCCCACAAACGCTTGTGTGAACTAAATTTATAGCAAAATGACGAGGTCGTTAGGAATTACATATAAAATGAAAAAATATTTTGTTAAAAGAAACATTAATCATCTTGTATTACAGTTTGATATATTCATACTTACAATATCTAATATATTATAGGAGTAGCCGTGTGTCTGTCTGTCTGTCTGTCTGTTTTGGGTAGCCGTAACTGTAACTTCAATTTTGATGAGAGTAGGCTCAAAATATCGCAAATAAATCGTATATTTTAAACGGCTTGGTCCCATGTCGATTGAATCATTTTGAAGGGGCTTTTGGCCTAAAAACACTTTTCAGAGATTAGATTACGGGAGTGAACTCTGCGGTAACGTTTTGCCGTATTTCACTAATTCCGTAAACTCATGGACTTACCGTTTGTATGCGTGTGTGACTGTGTGTGTTGTGTGTGTGTGTGTGTGTGTGTGTGTGTGTGTGTGTGTGTGTGTGTGTGTGTGTGTGTGTGTGTGTGTGTGTGTGCGCGCGTGTGCTTGCAGGACAGGCGTGGGGATGGGGTGAGACAGGCGTGGGGCTGGGGTGAGGCAGGCGTGGGGCTGGGTGTTATGGCACTGGATATATTATAAGTAGTATGTGTACGATGAACCATATATGTTAGCAGCATATATTCATGTTGGAGGTGTATGTACGTGTGTCTGCCTCTTTCAGCAACACCTATGTTATTGTGTTGCTCGGACAGACACTACCTCCTTGATAATGTTGACATTGACATCATTGTGTTGTTCCGCTGCTGCTTGCATTCTTGAGAATGAATAGTCAGTGTTTTGCGCGTGCCTGTGGTTAATTGCCACTTATCTTAGATGATAAGCAATGCACACAGGGACAGACACAATTAACGTTGGGTGTGTTTGCGATACGCCGTGTGAACAGCGAGCGGACCTTCTCATTCCACGCACTCAGCAGTTCCTGTATACACAACTGTTCGAGAAAGAAACCTTTCCTTTATAAGACGCGGCGGAGAGCCGGAAATTCAGAAGAGGCGGAGACGCCAGACCAGGCGCTCCTAAGCTAAGACTCCATGTGAGTCTGAGTGGTACTCCCCTGTGAGTGAGTATTGTCACATATTAATTTTTCGGGCCCTGTCTTTTAAGACATAAGCTTTTTTGGGCCCATTTGAAAAGCACCCGTGACTTTATATTTAAACATAACCCTTTAAAAGGTACTTAGATATATATAATACAATTTTAATTTTTTAATAGTTTGTCTCACTCGTTTCCCTTGGCATTATTTTACTTACTTACAATACTTATACGTTATTTAAATTCCAAGCCTTACTTAAACCCCTCGACCACTTCAATTACTACATTTTGTGTAACTCTGGGCAGCAAAAAATTTTACCTGCCTATCGGGGGGGGCATCACTGGCACTAGGGGAGGCGGGGGCCAAGTGGTTAGCGTCTTTGGAGTGCTAAATCAATGTCCCGAGTTCAATCCTCCCGGGGGGCAACTCTTTCAAAGCCTGGGGGGGAGCAGAAGGTCCGAGTTAAAGTCTCCCCAAAGGAGCAACTGTCAAGCCATCGTCGATGACCAAAGAAACCCAAATGCGCGAAACCCTGCCCCTGCCGATTGCGAGGTGCGGGGGATCAGGGCTGCATCCCCAAAACTGAAGATAAGAACATCATAAAAAAGGGGATTTTCACCTGAACCACGGTGCATATAAAAATCCGCCGCCCACCAAAACGGGCGAGTTGACCAACATAAAGACTCCCCAAAATGCTACAGGCGTATAGGATACGTAAAAAAACAAAAACAAAAACAAAAAAATCACCCTACCGTAAGCCCGTATCTTAGGGGGTAGACCCCTTACCTTAAAATAAAAAGCTTAAAAATGGAAAACATGGGGTGAAAAAAGCGGGGGCGGGGGTGAGGCAGGCTCGGTGGTGTGGGTTTTTTCCCCCGAGGCATTTGCCCAGGACCAGCAAAGAAACAACATGATTGGGTTTTGCACTAAATTTGTTTTTTAAAAATATACTATACTACAAACATCAAACATGGGCCCAAAGGGGCCCCACCCCTTTGTTGTAATCTATTCATTTTTTAAAAACTATTTTACAGCCATATAATTGTACATAAAAAGGCTATTAGGATGATTTAGGAGTAGGACGTTGGGGCATCACACGGACCCTATCATTGAACATGGAGATTAAAAGTCAGGATATTAAAAACTGAACTGTTAAAGTTTGTATATCTGCAGTAAAAACCCCCACGATTATAACTTTTTGTACTAATGTACAAAATTTTTAATTTTTAAGGAACAATAACTTTTTAAAAAGCCCCCACGCCCCACGATCAAAGTCAAAAAGAGTTTTTGAACATACGCAGGCTGTCTCAATTGGAATAAACTGCCGGGTATCTCAGAATACAAACAACAGTGTTCATTATAAGAAAAAAGAAAAAAAGTTTTTAAAAACCTTAACAATTCATTTAGTGAGAATATGTTTGCAATGAGAATATGTTAGAGCGGGGCACAAATTACATTGAAATATTTAAATATAAATTTAAATACAGGGAGAAATGTATTTAAAAAAATCAATCATTGGGGGCATACGCCGGGGGGCGCGTCCCTGCCCACCCCGACGCCACCCCCGGGGGTTTTCCCATGCGCGAGCTCCCTGCAGGCTCCTTTCCCATCCCAAGCAGCTCTTGACAAAAAACATCAACTTCCCCTCCCACGGCCTTGGGGGCGCCCCCTTGCCCTCCCCCAAAGCCGGATTGCCCTCTTACAGATACCCCCCCATGGAGGGATCTTTTCAGGGTAGGTGCCACATGCCCAATACCGAATCTGGTTGAGGGACTATGCGGAAATAGGCCTCATTCTTCTCACGTGCAATCCGATTGCCCGAAATTTACCCCAGCGATCCCCCAATTTCTGCAAAGACATTTATTATAAAGGATTGATTCGTCTCTTCAATCCTATTTAGTTCCTTCTAAAAAACCATGAGAAAGACGGATAAAAAAGGATTTGAAACCGGATCTTTGTTCTCCTGCAACAACCCCAAAAACCTGTACCCCCCGACAAGGCCAAATACCCCTGAGCGAGCCCTAACCGGGGGCTAGCCAATCCGCCGAAGATTCTTGCGTGGACCCCCCGTTTTATGGACTGCGCTACAAGGTATGTAAACTTTCCAAGATCTAAATTCCCACCACACGATGAACAACTGTACTGCTTATCTAGTAAGCCCCAAAAAAACCCCTGGACCTTGGTTTTTAGCGGGAACCTAAAGCCCCCAAAGGTTTTGCCTCCTCGGCAGCCCCTCGAAAGCCTCACCAGGACCTCCAGCACCCCAAAAAGATTACTGCTCACGGCAAAACAAGATCAGTGATCTTGGGTTGCCGACAGATGCTCCACAATAAATTTGATCTACAACCTTGTCCAATACCCAGTCCATAAAGTTTTGAAAAGTGGGGGCAAGGGACGCCCCCTTGCCTCACTCCTGTTTTCACAGGAAAGAACCGGATACACCTCCCCCACCTTAACACTCTCATCCCGGAACAGCCCTTTTAAAAACCAATATCCTGCAGGAATCCCTCGAATGCAGAAATCCCAAGTGCTCACGATGCACTGAGTCAAACCCCTTCTTGAATAACATAGGCTGCAAGCATCCCCTGTCAAACTCACGTGGGCGTTCCACCGGGGACACAAGCCTAGGATCGGTCCGTGTGATTTCCCAGGCGGGGAACCGACTGCTGAGGTCTCTGATGCTTCACCAGATGCTGCTAACCCGTGTTAATAAAGATGGGCAAGCACCTTGCCGGGTACGCGGCAGTGTAATACCGGTAATTGTTGCGGCCTGACGGTCCCCTTTTCCCTTTTTCCAATAGGAGGGACCCCCCCTTTTCCAGTCAGGAGGAATGGTCCCTGATTGCCAAAAGGGGCGTCAGGACAGCATGAAACCCGTGGATCTGGCCTCACCCCCAGTTTTGAGAAGATCCGGGGGGGAATTACAAACACTAGCTGCCTTTTCCCCCCTCAACTTTGCTACAGCCTCTCTGACTTCGTCAAGAGAGGGGGGCGGTTTCTTTCAAGGGGAGGACGGCATCCACTGCCTGTAACCCGTGGTGTAAAGCTGCTCATTGGAGGGCCCACCGTGAAAAACTCCCCAAAAGTACTCACCCAACGACCATTGCCCTTCATGTCCGAAACGAGGCGCCCATCGCTGTTCAATCACCGCCCGGATGGAGATTTGGGAAGGGAGCTTCTTCAGTCTGGTGGGCGGTTGGAGGTCTTTGGTTCAAATGACCCCGACATCCTCACGAACTCCTGACATCCTCCCCTTGTCTTCCCCAGGAGGGTTTTTACCCGGCGTGACAGAGCCCTTGCGGGCCCCGGTTCCCAGCCACCTGGCAGCGCGACTTTCTCCTCGATTTTCTCCAGCGTCTCCGTCGAGAAAAAAACCACGCCTTGACCTCGGGCGCCCCCAAACATCCAGGGTAGCCTGTAGGCTTCACGTTTTAAAGGGTATCTCACAGTCTACAGGGTCCCCGAGAGAAACCGAGCCATAAAACCGATTTGAGACTGCCACCGCATACTCATGAGCCATGTCAAGTCCTTCAGTTTCTCAAGATAAACACATTTGGGTTACCTTTTGAGATTCTTCTGGCTTTACATGAAGCTTAAGTGTAGCAACAAAAAGTATGTGATCTGTTCCAAAAAAACTCAGACTCCGGAAAAAAAGAGTTCTGAAGATCCTCCAACGAGTACAAACGAGTATTGGGGTCGATCTCCTTACCCCCCCGGGCTTTACATACCAGTCCAGCGGGCAGCTCGGGTCTCTGATACCAAAACCTGCAATTCTAAACCTTCGGGGCCCTTGCAAATCAGAAGCAGAAACTTTTGGGGTTTTTTCGGTACCAGACCCAGGGGGACCAACATAAAAATTGTACCATCTCTCACAGTCCCATATAGCATTGAAGTGCCCAAGACAAGAGTGTGTCCCGAGGGGACAGGGGTCTAATACGGTCGATTTGGGCGTAGAACATCTCCTCTCTTCATTACGCTCTGGGTGGGAGCGTACACTGCAAAAAAAGGACTGAAACCCAAAGGGGTTTTTGAAAAGTGTGTTTGGTTTTAAAATCCAAAATATAAATACTTTTACAAATGTTTTTAAAAATACTAAATCTAAATCATCATTGTTTTTAAAAAATTTGTAAAACTTTTTAAATACCACAAATCTGGATTTCCTTAGATTTCCTTAGATTTGGCCCTTAAAAATTTTCCTTCTCAGGCCTAAATTTCCTTTAAAAGCAATCGCCCCCAAACCATTTCACCCTTCCTATTTAATGCAATCCATTATAGCCATTAGCGAGTATATAAACAATATTTTTCATTTTTGCATCCAGTCAGCCGTTTTTACAAACCGCATTCAAGATCTTTAAATTCCCCGAGCTCCCCAAACGCTGCTAAAGGGCTTTAGACGACGCAGCACGGCCGGTACGTCACGGAGGAACCTCCTCTTCCCGCGCTGATAACCACCACAAAACCCTTATAGTCAGGGGGAAAAGAAAGGGGGAAGAGCGAGAGAAAGGAAAAAAGGGGGAAGAAGGAGAGAGAGAGAGAGAGAGAGAGAGGAGAGAGAGAGAGAGAGAGAGGAGAGAGAGAGGAGAGAGGAGAGAGAGAGAGAGAGACAGAGAAGAGAGAGAGGGGAGAGAGGAGGAAGAAGGGGAAGGAGAGAGAGAGAAGGAAGAAGAGGGAAAGAAGGAAAAAGAAGGAAGGAAGAGAGAGAGAGAACGAAAAAGGGAAAAAGGGAGAGAGAGAGGGGGGAAAAAGGGAGGAGAGGAGAGAGAGAGGGGGAGGAAAAGAGAGAAAAGAAGAGGAGAGGGGAAGAAGGGAGTAAGAAGAGAGAGGAGGAAAAAGGGAAAGGAAGAGAGAGAGAGAGAAGGAAAAGGGTTTCGAGAGAGAGACAGGGGGTTAGAGTTGCCAACCACACACACACACACACACACCCCCACCAACACACACACACACAACACACAAAATCGATTCCCCTTTGCTTTTATTTCTTCATCTCACTGTCTCTCAAAACGTAATACCTCGTCGCTTTTACAGTAACCCTTCCCTTATTAATAATCGTCCATACTGCTTATCTGTCCTAAAACACGTAAAAAACCCCGTCAATACTACGCTATTTTGGAAAGGCAGGGGTGGGGCTGGGGGGGTTCTATACTTAACTACTAACTAATTTTACTAACTAGTAAATCCCACGTCACAATAATAAATTGGTGACAAATTTTACCAACCAAACTACTACAAAAACTACTACTATCTACTAAAAAAATTTTTTTTTTTTTTTTTTTTTTTTTTTTTTTTTTTTACATACAAGACGGGCCCAAAGGGGCCCAACAAAAGGGGGTACCAAAAAGCCCGCTTTTTCCGCCCCATAAAGAAGACATAAGAAAAAAAAAAAAACCCCGAGGGGGGCCATTTATTGGGAGGTGTCTTTTACTCTTCTTTTTTTAAATTTAAATCATAGGAAAGCGGAAAAATAGAACAGGAAGAGAGTTCCAAGTTTACCCAAATGGGAAAGGGGGGAAAAAATAAAAAATACTGATTTTCTCTTGCATTGGGAAATGACGAATGGATGGAATGAGTAAAGTCTTGTGCAGGGGGCCGCGGGGAGGGGGGGCATGCAGTTACAAGTTCAAAGGCAGTGTTAGAAAAAACGGGAGAAGAGAGCAAGAGAAGCAACATTGCGGGGGATGATTTAAGATTGAAGACAGTCAGTCAGGGAGAGGATTGAGAGACGAAAAGCTTTTTTAAATCAACCCTGTTTAGGAGGCTGTATGATGGATCCTCCCCAAAAAGTGAGACATACTCCATACATGGGGGGGATAAAGGCCCCCGAGGAAAGCAATTGGGAGGGGGGAAAAAAAGGGGCGCAGACGCCACAGAACCTAACTTCTTAAAAGCTGTTTTTAGTAAAGAGAGATTGAGATTTCCAGTTCAGATTTTTTGTAAGGATGTCCTAGAATGTTATTGTAGAAGAAAGGGGACAGTTTAGTGTATTGAAAAAAGGGGGATAGTTTTGGGAGGTTTTGTCGGTAATAGGGTAAAATTGGGTTTTTGAGGCATTTAACAAAAAAGGTTTGCTTTTCCCCAAACAAAAAATTTTAGAAAGATCAGAAATTAGCGCCGGGGGCTCTCTCCGGAATCACTTAGTTCCTGTTGAGTTGGACGCTTAAAAAAACGTTGAAAATGGAGGGTAGAACTCAGCGGGATGGTAGGGGTTTTAGTTAGACTTAGAAGATCATTAAAGAATAATAGAAAGAGGTGGTGATAGGACAGAACACCCTGGTGTGTTCCTGGTGGTGTTTCCCCGGGAACACCCCTATTTATGATTTAGGAAAGAACAATGCCGTCACGTACTGCAATGAATGGTTTTTAAGGTAACTTAAAAGAAAGGACAGAAGAAAGGTAGAAAACCCAATGAGGATATTTTTGGAAATTTAAGATTTTTGCCGACTCTATCAAAAGCTTTGATATTCAAGGGCAAAAGCAAAAGTTAAAAAAGAAACCCTAAAGGAGGATGACCAACATTCAGTTAGGAAACTAGAAGATCGCCAGTAAATCGCCCTTTACGGAACCCAAATGACATCAGATAGAAGATTTGAGCAATAATGCTTAAGAATCTTTTATTTAATATAGATTCAAAAAATTTAGAAAAAGGGAGGAAGTCAAAACTATAGGGGGGTAGTTTAAGGATTAGAACGGTCCCCTTCTTAAACAGGTTGATGTGAGCATACTTTCCCGCAAGAAAGGAAAGGTGGAAGTAGATAAAAAAAGACGGAATGTTTGACCAGCAAGGGGCAAGCAAGAAGCACGTTTTTTTAGAACAATAGGAGGGATCCCTCAGGCCGAAGCCCTTCGGGATCTGGGCCAGAAAAGGGGAAAAAAACATCATTCCGAAGGATCTTAATGACAGCATAATAAGTCAAAGGGTTGGGGGAGAAGGGGAGCAAAACCCTTCATCAACCAAGTGGGAATTTTTTGCAATGTTTGAGCGAGGAGTTCACTTTAGAAAAAAGGTGAGACGCTGTGGAGCCATCTGGGGGAAGCATAGGAGGGAAAGATGGAGAAAAAAAATTGTTAGAGTGTTATTAGCTAGATGCCAGAAATCCGAGAGGAATTTGATTCAGAAAAATTTTTAAAATTTTCTATGAATGAAAGTTTTTTTTGGGAAGTTTGGGAAAGATTTGGCTGATTACGGGGAGAAAAAATTTAAAAGGGGGTGATTTCAGGAATGGGGTTCGGTACCGTTTGTGGCCACCCCTCTATCTCGAACAGCATGAAACAAGCAGAGTTAGCAATTAAACCAAGGTTGCGGGCTTTTGGATTAGAGAAAGTGGGGAATTACGCCTCCTGCCAGAGACATGATCAGTTTTGCGCTCTCACAAAAAGTGGGTCTTTTACATGGAGCAGTAAACATTCCATGGGAAAAATTTATAGTACTGCCTTAAGTCTTCCCCCTTAGCTGAGTTGAAGTGCCAAAAACCTCCGCTTAGGGGGTCCCCCGGGGGCACCGGGCGATAGGGCAGGGTCAGAAAAATTGTTCGGAGGAACCAACGAGAGAAAGTTTTAAGAGTAAGCCGAAGGGTTTGTAGTGGAAAAATCAAGAATGTTTGGGCGTGTCTCCCAAGGGGGTAGGAATCTGAAAAAGGGTGCTGCACCACTGCTTAGGGTTTTTGGATAGAAAAGTTTGGGGTTTTTTACCAGGTTTCAGTGAAAGAGATGAAGCCAAAGCTGGGTGAACATTGAGTCCCCAAGAATGGGGAAATTTTTGCTAAAGGAAATGGATGAATGGCTCCATTTTGATGTTAAAAAGTCGAAGAATTTACATAGTCAAGGGGTTTGTAGAGATTCAGCACAGTAAAAATTTTTAGAGAGTACATTGAAGTTTTTAAACCGTGGTAAAAATTCGGAAATTCAAAGGGCCCTGGGGACGAGAGCAAGTGTGCATTGCGCACAATGCAAAAAGCCAGCTTGATTTAAAATTTAGAATAGAGAAGTAAAAGGAGACAGAAAAAGGGCTGCGTCTGTTCACAGCCAACGATTTCGGTGGGAAAAAAATGGTTTAGAGGAGGAGAATATGTTGACAGAGAGAAAGTTTTTATTAAGGCCGTGAAAGTTGCAGAAGTTTAAGGAGAAAGGGTAGAAGAAAATCAAGACACCTCGATTCGATCTTGAAAACTGTCCGACCTGGGGATTTTTGGTCCCCCCCCCAGTTAGGGACTCCGAGGGAGGGCGATTACTAGGCATAATAAAATTTTTTAGGGAAAATAATGTGGGATGTAAGTGCTGTAGTGTAAGTGAGTAGTAAGAGGATATATCTTTAGGGGTACGGCTGCAGCTACTCTCTTGTGTATCTGAGACCTAAGGGATAGGAAAGGGACACCCCGGGGGTTTCAAAGATAAGTCTGCAGCACCCCCCCAACCCCCGTAAGTACCCCCCCGGGATATTTCACCCTGGGGGAGCTGTCTGACGCCTATCCCTATGTATACTAAACTACTATAATACTATAAATACTACTACTATTATTTACCAAAAAAAAAAACTACCACATACTATACTACTATACTACTACTACTACTACCACCACATACTTTTCCACTTTTTCCACCACTATATACCCCATCTATATACTATCTACTAGACGACGACTACTATAACAGGCAGAAGACTTTTGTTTCATTTTCCCTTCCTCCGTGACGCTCAAAAAAATTTGTAGCCCGTTGGGGGAAGAAAATTGTTTTCGCGCGCTTTTTACAAAAACGTGTTTTTTACGAAAAAAAGGGCCCGGAAACCCCAAATTTTTTTTGGTGGATTTGGTGTTTTGAAAGTCTTCAATATAATTAGCAAAAAAAATGGGGTTGGGCGATTACTTTAGGAAAGGAAATTTCCCTTTCAAGTGGAAACACTTTTTCATTTAAAAACAGGGTTGCCAGATGTTTTGGGGGGGGTTTTGGCCAAATTTTAAATGATAAAAAAGTATTAACATTTTATATTAGGGTATTTAATCAACTTTTAAAAACTCATTAAATATTTAAATCGATTAAAAACATGAAAACCAAAGTATTTATAAATACTGTTCTAAATACATAATGTTTTTAAAACGTATTTAAAAAAAATGTATTTTAAAAATTTTCCAGCTTGAAATGTTTGCAAGAGTATATTTTTGCAATGAGTATATGAGAAATGAGAATAAGTTTACATGGTAGTATGTTTTTTTGAGCCTTGTAATATTTATAACATGTATGTATATGTATATTTTCTTTTCCCGTGTAAGTGTATGGGGGGTAATTATTTGTGTGTGTAATGTATTATATATATTAAAATATTATTTAAAATTTTATATATATAATTATTATTATATAATTAAAATATATATATAATTGTTACGACGGGGCATAGTGAAAATTTCTCCCGGGGCGAAACCAAAAAATGAAAAAAGAAAATAAACATACGGAAAAAGAAAGTATAAAGTTACTATGACTTTATTTTATGATAAAAAAAAAATTAAAGAAAGAAGCAAAAGGTTTTAAAAAAAGAAAAAAAAGAAATAGAAACCCTTTAAAAGGCTTCAAAAAAACCCGAATATCCACAACGAGAGTTGCACAGAAACACACAAAAACCCTAATCTTAAACAAATGTAAACCAAAAACCCCAAAAAAACTAAACTTAAATGTAAAAGGGGAACCCAAACAAAACCACAAACACAAACACTAACAAAAATAAAAAACAAAAAACTGAAACACACACACTGAAACACTGAAACCCACACTGAAACACCAACGAAACCAACTGAAACACACACACAGAAAAACAAACAGAAACACAAAAAAACACGGAAAAAAAAATTGGGGACACCAATCCACCGGGAATACTCACAAAAAAATAGTGGAAAAGATGGCTGCTAAATCCACAACACACCAGGTAATACCCGGGAGGTAGAAAGGTCGGACACCTGACTACCTAAAAGCTTTTAGGCTGAGGAAAACTCTGGAACTGAAAAGGAACAAAAACGAAAAATAAAAAACGTGAAGCTTAAATGCCACCAGAAATGAAAGTGAATTTACGTGAAAATAGGGAAGGCACAGGCACGGCACAGGCACAAACTAACAGAACACAAAAAAAAAAAGAAGGTAGTTTGGAACATGAAGTGGGGTAAAAAAATATATATATATATATATAATATAATATTTATAATATATAAAATGATTATATTATATATATTATTATATATTAATTATTATATATAAAATATAAAAATTTTTGTGTGTGTTGTGTATGTATGTGTATTTTTATATGCATTTTTTTTGTAAATGGTGTATATTTTAAATGTATTGTTTGTGTATTATGGTAGTGTATTAGTTTATGTTTGTATTTGTATGTGCACGGGGCGTATGTGTATATGTTTTATTTGTATGTATATATTAGTATTATTTTTTTGTGATAGGTTTGGGTTTATGAAAATGTGAAAAGGCGCTTACATCTTTACCCCTTGATGAAAAACAGATATGAGTTTAAAATTTGATAGGTATCTTATTTTATTAGATTATTACCAAAAAATTATTGCAAATACGTTAAATTTTTTTTGAGAGCTCTTTAAAAAAGTTAAAACATAAAAAGACTCTGCCTAGAAGTTTGTGATATGTTCATTTTTTTCGGGTTTTTAGTTGGGCAAAATTTTTTGGGCAAAAAACATTTTTTACTTTATTTTTCTTTTTAAATTAGAGAGAGAGAGAGAGAGAGAGGAGAGGGGAGAGAGAGAGAGGAGAGAGAGGAGAGAGAGAGAGGAGAAAAGGAGAGAGAGAGAGGAGGGGAAGAGAGGAGAGAGAGAGAAGGAGAGAGAAGAAAAGAGAGAGAAAACGGAATTTTTTTGATATTTTTTGATATTTTTACTATTTTTATTATTATTTTTATTACGTCATCATTACCACAAAAAATAAGCAGAATCTTTTGTGCAGTATCTTTAGCAAATACTGTTCCGCAATCTTAATGCCTTGGCGTTGTTATCACCATGTCGTAGTTTTTGTGCCCTTTGATTATTTGGAGGGCCTAAATATTTGTGGGCCCATCAAGGTGAGCCCTGGTGGACAAGTGTGACCGACACGGTGGCGTGATTCCTACACAAGCGAAGGTTGAAAAGTGGTGTGGGGGAAAGGGCCCGAACGCTCCACATCTTCAACCATCGCGTCAGTCGCAGCACGGCTGGGAAAAGTTTTCAGATGGTGGCCCCCTGGGTTTGCGTCGTGCTGAAATGTCGGCAAAAGTCGCCCATGACGCCAACTCAAAATTGACCTTTAAAATTTTTAAAAACCCCCAAGTTTTTTCATTATCCCGACAATCGCGACTAGTCGCGATTTAGTGCCTAAACTACGGCAAACCGTCGGCTAAACCCCGCCGCTACGGTCGGTGGAGGGGCTTGCCATATCCGGTGTCAGTCGGGAGCACGGCTGGGGAACAGTCGCCCCATGACGGAACCCTGGTTGCCGTGGGTGCGACTGTCGGCTACTGTCGTCGCATGGGAACCGGCAAGTTGATCTAGCGTGATGTTGCAGAAGTTTAAGGAGAGAAGGCTAGAAGAAGTATCAAGACACCTCGATTCGATATCTTGAAGACTGTCCGACCTGGGGATATTTTGGTCCCCTCCCCAGTTAGGGACTCCGAGGCAGGGCGATTACTAGGCATAATAAAATTTGAGTGAAGATAATGTAGGGATGTAAGTGCATGTAGTGTAATGTGAGTAGTAAGAGGATATATCTTTAGAGTACAGGCTGCAGCTACTCTCTTGTGTATCTGAGACACTAAGGGATATGGAAAGAGAGGACACGGGGGATTTCAATGATAAGTCTGCAGCACCCCCTCAACCCCCGTAAGTACCTCCCCGGGAGTATTTCACCATGGCGGCAGCTGTCTGACTGCCTACTCCCTATAGTATACTACTATACTACTATAACTACTATAACCTACTACTACATATTATTACACCCCCATACCACCACTACTATACTACTACTACTACTACTACTACTACCACCACTACTACTATTACCACTATTACCACCACTATATACCACCACTACTATACTACTACTACTACTACGACGACGACGAATACTATACACAGGCAGAAGACTTTTGTTTACATTGCCGTTCCTCCTGTGACGTCATCAATAATATTCGTAGCCCTGTTGGGGGGAAGAAACATTGTTTCGCGCGCTTTTTACAAAATTCGTGTTTTTACAGAAATAAGGCCTGGAAATCAATTATTTTTGGTGGATTAGGTGTTTTGAATGTACATTCAATATAATTAGGCAAAAAAAATGGGTCTGGACGATTACTTTAGGATAAGGAAATTTCCTTGCAAGTGGAAACACTTTTTCATTGTAACATCAGGGTTGCCAGATAGTTGGGTGGGTTTATGGCCAAATTAACTGATAAAAAAGTATTAACATTTTTATATTATGAGTATTTAAATACAACGTATTTAAATACTCATTAAAGTATTTAAATACTGTATTTAAATACATGAAAACCAATGTATTTATAAATACTGTTCTAAATACATAAATGTATTTAAATACGTATTTAAATACAAATGTATTTAAATATTGTCCAGCTCTGAATATGTTTGCAATGAGTAATATGTTTGCAATGAGTCATATGAGTAAATGAGTAATATGAGTTTACATGAGTAGTATGTTTTATTGCAGCCTTAGTAATATTTATATACATGTATGTATATGTATATATTCTTTTCCCGTGATAATGTGTATGTGGTGTATATGTATTTGTGTGTGTAATGTATATTATATATATAATATAATAATTATATATATATATATATTTATATATAATATATATATATATAATATTGTTACGACGGCATAGTGAAAATTACAGGTCCGAGCCGCGTAACCAAAA
>JACEEZ010009295.1:250000-315000 GCA_016584305.1 Chionoecetes opilio | reverse complement strand
AACTCAAGCACAAGTATTAATTGATTTTGAACCTTATATACGAGTGGCGTAATGACAGTACTGCGCTACGAAGGTGGAGTGGGACCGGTCGGATGCAGTTCCTGTCTGACTGACTGTGCAGCAGTCACTGTCTGACTGACTGTGCAGCAGTCCGCTGTCTGACTGACTGTACGTGCAGCAGTGTACGGATTTTTTCCCAAGTTAATTTGAATAAGACGGAAATGAGAAACTGTCTCAATGCAGAATCTGTTAATGGGATAATGTTAATAAAAATGGTTGGGGGTACCAAGCCATGTTATGAATGGGTACCAAGCCCGAAAATGCTACAGTCTGCATTTAAATTTAAGAGTGATGAAGAAGAGAAAACCGAATAGGTCTGAGGTCGGCAACCCAGAACTCGAGAAGAGCCAGTTTCTTCAAACTTGGCAGAAAAGCAGTGCTGATGGAGCCGCAGTGTAAATTTTGAATGGAAATTACGAAACAACAAAATGTTCCTATTATTATCTCTTACTAAGTAGGAATACCTACTAAGTGCTGTGAGAGATGGCTACGAGTTATGTGTTGGTCACCATGGCTCCGTTACGTGAAACATTAACAGTTCTCTGCTTCTGAATTTTGCGAGGTCCAGAACTGCAGGTTCTTGGTATCAGAGACCAGAGCTGCACCGCTGGACATGGTATAGTAATGCCGGAGAGGTAGCTAAAGAAATCGACCACGTCCTCGTTAGTACTCGTTGGAGGATCCTTCAGAACTACAGGGTTTACCGGAGTGCTGAGTTCTTTGGAACAGATCACAGATTTGTTGTTGCTACACTTAAGCTTCATGTCAAGTCCAGAAGAATCTCAAGAGGTAACCATACTGTGTTTCATCTTGAGAAAATGGTGGTTTTGTCTCGACGGAGACGCTGGAGAAAGTCGAGGAGAGTCGCGCTGCCAGACTGGCTGGGAACCAGGACCAGCACAGGGCTCTGTCACGCCGGACTAGAACCCTCCTGGGGAAAGACAAGGAGAGGTATGCCAGGAGCCTCGCTGAGATGTCGAGGGCCATTTGAACGCCCAATGACCTCCTACCGCCTGCCCGAACTCTGAAGAAGCTCCATTCCACGTTTCCATCTCGGGCGAGTTTCTATTCAAGCAGCAGATGGGCGCCTCGTGTTGGACCCTGGATGGGCAGATGGCTCGTCGGACTGAGTAGCCTACTTTGGTCAGTGCTCACGGTGGACTCTCCAATTGAGCAGCTTCACACCAATGGGTACGGGCATTGGATGCCGATCCTCCCATCGAAGAAACTGCACCCTCTCTTGACGAAGTCAGAGAGGCTGTAGCAAAGTTGAGGGGTGGAAAGGCAGCTGGTGTTTGTAATATCAGTGCAGAGCTCCTCAAAGCTGGGGTTGAGCCATGATCCGCGGGTTGCATGCTGTCCTGACTGCCGTGTGACAATCAGGTAACATTCCTCCTGACTGGAAAAGGGGGCTGCTCGTCCTATCTGGAAAGGGAAAGGGGACCGTCAGGACTGCAACAATTACCGCGGTATTACACTGCTCAGCGTGCCAGGCAAGGTGCTTGCCCATCTATTGCTGACACGGATCCGCAGTCATCTGCTGAAGCATCAGAGACCTCTGCAGTCTGGATTCACGCCTGGTAAGCCCAACAAACGGACCGTATCCTAGCGCTTCGTGTCCTGGTGGAACGCCGACGTGAGTTTCGACAGGGGATGCTTGCAGCCTGTGTTGATCTCAAGAAGGTGTTTGACTAAGTGCATCGTGAGTCACTCTGGGATCTTCTGCGACTTCGAAGGATTCTTGCAAGGACTATTGGTTTGATGACTGGCTGTACTCTGGGACTGAGAGTGCTGTGAAGGTAGGGAAGGTGTATCCAGCTTCTTTCCTGTTAAAACAGGAGTGAGGTAAGGGTGCGTCCCTGCCCCATCACTTTTCATCACTTGTATGGACTGGGTAATGGACAAAGTTGTAGATCAAAGGGATTGTGGAGCATCCCTCGGCAACACCAAGATTACTGATCTTGTTTTTGCCGATGATGCAGTAATCTTTGCTGAGTCGCTGGAGGTCCTGGTGATGGCTATCGAGGCGCTGCACGATGAGACAAAGCCTTTGGGACTTGAGGTCTCCTGGCTTAAGACCAAGGTCCAGGTGTTTGGAGGCTTACTAGATGAAACAGTACAGTCTGTTCATGCGTGCGGCGAGGACATTAGGCGGAGGAGAAGATCTTGGAAAGTTTTACCTACCTTGGTAACGCAGTCCATAATGACGGCGGGTCACGTCTAGAAGTCTTACGATGGATTGGCATAGCCCACGGTGTCATGGACTCACTCAGCAGGAGTATTTGGCGTTGTCGGTACCTGTACAGGAAGACAAAGATCCGGATCTTCAAGTCGCTGTGATCCCTGTCCTACTCTATGGTTCTGATTCATGGACACAAAATTAGCGTTTTGAAGAGACGAATCGATGCCTTTGGTAATAAGGTCTTGCAGAATCATGGGGTATCGTGGGATGATTACGTGTCAAATCAGCGATTGCACCGGGGAGACTGAATCGAGGCCTATTAGCTGCATAGTCGTCAGCGCCAACTTCGGCTATATGGGCATGTGGCACGTACCCTGAAACCGATCCTTCTATCGGGTTGTATCTGTAAGAGACAACCGGCGTGGGAGGAGGCCAAGGGGGCGCCCACAAAGCTCGTGGCTGGGGCAAGTGAGTTTCTTGTCGAGAGCTGTTTGATATGAGAAAGGAGCCTGCATGGGACTCGCGCTTGGTGACCCGGGGAGTGGCGTTCGTAGGGTGGGCGAGGCGATGCGCCCCCGGCGTATGCCCCAATGATTGATTGATAAGTAGGAATATAGTCTAAGTATTACTAAGTTGGAAATATAGTCTAAATAATAAAGGAAAAGGCATGTAAATAAAATAATAGTAGTAATAATGATAATAATAATAATAATAATAATATTAATAATAATAATAATAATATGCACAATAATTATCCCAATAATTTCCTAAAGACCCAGGACCTAGGTCACATACACTATTGTACTGCGGCTATCTATGCCAGTATTTACTCTTTTTTTATAAATATTTTGGACATTTATAAGTAGGTAGAGGAGCCGCCACAGGTCTCTTGAAAGAGCCGCAGAAGTCCCGGAGCAACAGGTTGCCGATCGCTGGAATAGGTTAATATGTAGTTAGCAATGAGGTTTTTTTTAAGTTCCACTGAAAATAATTTTGGAAAAAAGGTAATAAATGATTAAGCCTTAGTATCCTAGTTCTTTTTTAATGGTATTTTGAGGAACATAGCTACATAATATTAGATGATTTTGTTCGAACTACAAGAACAGGATAGGAAATAATCATGATTTTCAGCCATTTTAGATGTTAACAGGTGTGTCATTTCAGCACATAGGCAAATTATTTCTTAATATCAACTAAATTGAAATTAACCGGAGAACTACGAGAGCAAAGATTTTTTAGTGCCACCAGTGGGGGGATGTGGTAAAACAGTGACCATTAAAAGAATTGGATGAAAATCACATCAAGTAAAGGGTTTAGTAAAAAATCTGCATCCAGCAATATATCTTTTTTTAACCCAAACCTATGGGGTTGTAGGGGGTTTTTGTGGTCGGAAGTTGAAATATCTGGCGCGAATGGCCCCAAAACCGCTGGCGAGAGACTGCTGAGGTGTAAATCAGGGGTAGGGGTGCCACTCCTTGGGATTTTTCCCAAGATTTTGAGGGGTTTATTTATTCAAGTATTTCTCCAGTAGTTATCTCAAGGTAAGCATAGGTATCGTTGTCCCGTACCTTGAGATAAACTACTAGAGAAATACTTGAATAATCCTCCAAAAGTCCCAAGATAGACAAAAAAAATCCCAAACGCCAGGACCTAAATCCAAAGATTTTGGGGAAAAAAAAAAAGGGGAGTGGTATATCTCTGCGTACAGCGTAGTTAGGCAGATGGTGGGTGTGTTATCGAGGGTGATATCAAGGCGTATATGTGACACAGTTTGTAGATTTAAGAATGTTGGCGCGGTTTTTGTATGCAAATTTAAAATTGCGCTTCCAGAAGGCTTGCCTGCCGCAGCGCTCAACAGAGCCTTCCGGAAGGCTTGCCGCCCAAACCCCCGGGTTTAAACAAACTGATGTTTTCCCTTGACGCATTGATTTTCAAGGATTTTTTGTATGTTAGCTTATTAACCCTCATATTTTGATAAAAATAGAAAGTGGTACATGTTGTGGTACATTTTGTAATATTTAGTGGGACGAACGGTACATTTCAGTGAAGCGTACGGTACAAAAAAAATTCCAGAGGTGGCTGCACTGAGCTGCTGCTGCCTCAGCATTCAGGGCAAAGTGAGAAGTGGAACTGCTTGTAGCATTTTTTTTGTTTTTTTGTACATAGCTCTTATGTACCTTTCTGTACTTTACGCGGGGCATCATGGGAAAAGTCATGTACCATAAGTTTTGAAAACCTGGCGAAAATGAGAGAAGTGGTGTTCCCTGATACCTTCGCCTTCGGGCATTAATACCTTTCAATAGGGGGGACCAGCTAGGTACCAGATAATATTTATAGCCCTGAAGAGCATATGAATGTCATACAATGCATCATGATTAAAAAAAGGTTAAAGATGGGAGCATACGCTAAGCTGCCCCGTGGCATGCGGTCCCTCATCTCCGTGGCATTAGCCCTTAGAGCCTGTGGTGGGTGGGGGAAAACGTTACCCCGGAACACAGGGCTAGTGTGACTCCCGGGTTACCACAGTTACCTTCCCCAGGTTCCCCCAGGTACCATTTATCAACCCCGAAAGGAAGGAAGAACAGCTGGGAGGCTGGTCCCCGACTTGCCCTGGCCCGGGATCGAACCAGGGCCCGCAGATTCGTAGCCAGGCACGCTAGCAACTGCACCAGGGGGAGGCGACATCATGATTGATGTATAATAAATACCTACATGTTGGGGTCCTCATATGGACGTAAACTCAAAGAAAAGAAGAAAAAGATTTATTCCAGTATCTCAAAACCGCTAAAGTTCTGATTTTTCTCCAAATTCCCCGTCAGTAATGGAGGTTTGGAATTGGCTGGATATCAATAGAAAGACAAAAAATGCGATTTTGGTCACGATTTCTGTTTTTTTATGAAGGATATTTATCTCATATAATGATATTTTTTTCTTGACAAGGTAAATAAAAATTTAATTCTTTTTAAAACGAAAGAAATCAAAATGAGGCAGCTATTTTTTCTAGTAATTTTTAAAAAACTACATCTGATATTTTCAATCAAAATGTGATAAGAAATAACTAATATGAATTTATTTGGACTTTTTTTCAAATTTTTAGTATTTTGTAAATGAAAAAAATAGGTTGAATGACCTAAAACTTACTATGATTGTTAGCTATACGTATGCAAAACATAAATTCCAATAATCAAAATCCACCAATAGAAAAAAAACCGAAACGATCCTTAATTACTTAATGTAACAAATTTCATCAGGTATTCATGCTCATAATCTTTTATTTGCTTCAAAATTTAACCGGGAAATGACTACTATGACACTCATGAAAGTACTCGCACGGATGTAGATGATTTTTCTCCATTCGGCATCGTGTTTCAAAGGTATTTCAAACAATTCATTAGATATAAGCTCATTTACTATTTTTACAAAATTAGAGAATTCATCTATTTCCGTATTACACATTAATTTTCATGGTTGTCCTTAACGACAAATTTTTTTGTCAATGTGGAGTTATATTTTACATGAACCCTCCCCTCCGATGGCCGGAGTTATCATGTAAACGAAAACGTAAACGGTGAGGGTTATCATGAAAACCTCATGCATGAGGTTACAAAAACCCTCTGACGGCCGCTGTGGTATTAAAAATTGGGGAAAATTATCATTTTAATATATATATATATCAACACGGTAATATACTTTATAATATATAGAGAGAAGAGAGAGAGAGAGAGAGAGGGAGGGGAGAAGAGAGAGAGAGAGAGGGGAGGAGGGGAGAGAGAGAGAGAGAGAGAGAGAGAGAGGAGACAATATCATATCATCACTATTATTATATACATGTTCATTAAAGGTTGGATCGTTTTACTTCTTTTTTTTTTAAAAATCCAATAGTGCTCAAAAGTTATGTATCCCCTGTAGAATAATATCCCAAATGAAAAACATGTATCTGCAACAATATGTCTCCCCCCTGCCTCCCCACGGAACTCAAAGAATGGAAAAGTGAAGAAAAAAACCTGGTATTTTCTGCATTTTTTAAATATAACAAGCCAGGCATAAATAATTTAGGAATAGTTATATATAAACTTCTAAATTGCTTCCTAAGCACACATAAAAAACCTGCTTTCTTTAAATGATATCTTTGACTCCCCGAATTTGTTTTTCAGAATAATTTTTCATGAAATTAAATTATTTCTCAAAATATTCCTATAAATAAAAAAAGTGATATAGATCCTTCTAACAGTTACAGATTTAATATATGGCATCATATAGGAGCGTGTGTAAAATCTTGGTGCTATAGCTAAATCTTCTTCCTCACGATTAGTAATTCATAATTATATTTTCATAAAATCTAAGCATTCCTCAACATATTAAAAAAAATTGCAAAAGTTACAAAGATATTTATATTTGTTAAGAAAATGGAATTTATAACAGCATAAATGATTGTGTGTAAAGTCGCAGCGTAGCAGCCTAAATATTTCGCTTCCCCAGTCACGTTAATGCCATAGCAGTGCGAGACACCTGGCTGAGCTAGTAGAGCTACCTTCAGTCAGTCTTCAGTCATCCTTTGGGTTGAGGTAGCACCACATAAGTTTACTCCTATAGACAACCCTGATTGATTTAAATACTTAAGAAGGATGACTTCCCATGCAACAAGACTTGCGAGTATGTGTACCATTTTTGGGACACCAGAATATTTAAGTATGAACATATGACAATTTCCAACATATGATGATGTAATGAAATACTATCTATATGTTCGACAAATTTTGAAGACTTCTAAAAAGGAGCCAACCTTTTCTGAGATAAGTGTCCATATCATTTCAAAGGTGAAGACTGTGTGGCAGCAAGCTTCTATTCCATCCGTGGCTAATGCACGTATTATGCAGATGGTAAGGAGCTATCACAACAAATACAAAATATTACAGAAGCCAGGAAAAGGAAGGAAGAACATTGAAAGTTATCAAGAGAAAGTTTTAGCTTTTCAAAAAGATGCTCTAGTCAGATTATTTGACATTGCTGCTTGCAAATGTAAGGAATTCAAGAATTGAAATTGTGACAAGGAGAGAAGAGTGCTACAAATGGAGCAAGAATTCTTGTTGGACCAGAGAACAAAGACAACAATGGTTATTGGATCCTTGGATGCTACCACAACAAAAAAATGTAAAACGCTCGAGTAGAAAACAAACAACACCTGGACCCAGTTCAAACAATGACTTCTGTGAAATTGAATTGCAGGCTACTACAGTACAAGTTCAGAAAGTGAAGGCAATGAAGATGAATATATTTCACAACTTCCTGCTAGAGCAAAACGCGAAGTGGATAGGAAGAGCAAACAAAGAAGCCTGCGGTCTCTCGCTTTTGCTTGTGATCGTGGTGTATTGTCTGACAGAGCTGCTGCTTCTCTGGCAAGTGCTGTTCTAGACGAATTTGGCATGATAGATGAGACATGAGTTATTGACAGAAATATAGTAAGCAGAGCACATAACACAACAAGAACTGAAATTCAGACTCAAGAAGATGTAACTCATCCGCCCATTGGCATCTACTTTGATGGCCGTAAAGATAAAACGCAAATAACTGAAGGTTAAGGAAAAACTCAACGCAAAAGGATGGTGAACAAAGAGTACATCACTAATTTGCAGGAGCCTTCGTCAAAGTACTTAGGGCATGTCAGACCATCCTTAGAACCGCCAAAAATATATGTGCTGAATTAACTGGATTTTCTGCAATCGAACATTGTTGACACATCACAGATTAAGGCAATAGGATGTGATGGAACAACAGTAAATACAGGACCAAAAAAGGTGGTGTGGTAGTCTTAATGGAGAGAAAAATGAAAAGACCACTGCAGTGGGTCCTTTGTCTGCTTCACGGGAATAAACTACCTATACGACATTTAATTATGGATCTAGATGGGCCAACAACTAGACCTAGAGGATTCACGGGTCCAATTGGAAAGCAGCTTTTAAGCTATGAAAAACTTCCTGTTGTAAAATTCAAAACTGTTGAAGCAGAAGACTTTCAGAATGATTCTGCAGATTTGAGTACCGATCAGTGATACTTGTTGGATATTTAAAATGATGTGTCTAGAGGTCACTGCAAGAGTCACTGGCTCAACGAAGTCCAGGCAAATTAGCTCATTCGAGATGGTTAACAACGGCAAACAGGGTTTTTTGCGACTGTACATTGCAACAGAAGAACCATCAGACTCTGGAAAAGATCACAATTTCATTATGAAAGTTTATGCGCCAATTTGGTTCAAAACCAAGAACAAATCTTGTCTCAAGTTTGCAGCAAAACACCTTTATGAGTTCATATTTTGTGCAAAGCCTCCTGATGTATTTGAGATTATCAAGCCAGTAATTCAAAGGAATGCAAATTTTGCTCATCCTGAAAATCTTTTGATAAGCATGATCTTTGATGACCAAACAAATATCAGGGAGTTGGGCTGGCGAAGGAACTTAAATGCAAGGTAACAATCACATGACAGGAGTAGAGTATTTGAAATTTCACCATTGAACTTTGATGCTGGAGCCTACCACCACATGATGTGATAAACTAGTAAGTCATAAACTGGCACGATAACAATGTCCAAGTGATAGAACCACCCCTCATTAAAGATTTGCCTACGGATGACATTAACAACATGATAAAAAGTGGTGTATTTCCTGATATCATTCATGAGGCTGATATATTCCCTGTCATAACCAGGCTGTAGATCGCCAATGGTGACAGAAGCCTCAGCATTAGTGGTCGGGGCACAGAAAAGAGATGGCTTCATTAGAACTAGTCTTCATTCACGCAAACAAATGCCAAAATTTGAAACAAAGTCACAATTCACGTCCCTTTCTGATAAATAGATAAATCCCGGTATGGTAGGGTGTATGGGCTAGTTGAGGGAGGAACTCGAAATATAGCCACCTCGACGTAGTGAGTTCTAGATTATTTTTCTAGTAGATTACTAGCAAAATATACAAAGAACTGTATGAAATTGACTAAAATACAAACCTTCCCATTGATATTACATTTAAAAACTTTAATTTTGCAACAAACAGAAAATACGATACCAGCAATAGGAATAGCTAGAGCGTTTAGGGAGGCATAAGATACCTTACAACACTGAGGCTTCAAACACAGTTATTTATATTCTGAAACATTGCATTTCAACTTATTCGAATAATCTTGAAAGATCTGAAAAGATCAGAAGGTGAAAAAGATCATGGAGTGAGGGTGAGTTCAGACCTCCGACCTGGGAAAAACACTGTATGAAGCTAGAAATAGAGCTAATAGTTTTTAGATTCTTTCCCCAGAAGTTTTAAAAAATAAAAGTGCGGAATTTAAATTCTAAAGCTTTATCTGGCTCTAGTCAGCCCTCACCTAGACTATGCGGTTCAGTTTTGGTCTCCATATTACAGGATGGATATATCCTTGTTAGAATCAGTGCAGAGAAGGATGACCAAAATTATTCAAGGGATGCGTAACTTTAGTTATGAGAAGAGATTGAAGCTATTAAAGTTACACTCACTCGAGAGACGCAGAGTAAGGGGCAAACTGATAGAAGTTTTTAAGTGGATTAAGGAATTTAATAAAGGAGAGGTAGGAAAAGTTCTTACAGCTATTAACCAGGGTAGAACAAGAAGTCACGGATTCAAGCTGGAAAAGCAGAGCTTTAAAAAAGAAATAGGGAAAAACTGGTTCACAAATAGTGTGGTGAATGATTAGAATTGACTCAGTAGACAAGTAGTTAGTGCGGAGTCATTTGGGAGCTTTAAAAGGGGGCTGGATAGGTTCATGGATGGGGATGAAAGGTGGATTTAGGTTGTGTTAGGTAACAGGAACTACCACGTGTAGGCCTCACGGCCTCTTGTAGCTTCCTTATTTTCTTATGTTCTTATGTTCTAATCTTTCTACCTTTTGTTGTTTGCAGGAATATTTTGAGAAATGCTTAAAATTTCAGTAGAATATATTCTGAATTTATTTAATTCTGGGAGGCAGAAAATAATTTCATAGAAAGCAGTTTGTACAGATTATATTTTATATTAGGGTACGCCGTATAACAAAAATTCTTTTTCTCAACTTTGGCATCCCAAATTTTCCTATGTAAAATGGAATTCTAAGACGATTTTATTCATTTCCATTTTTGCATTTGAGCAAATTCTTACTATGCAAAATGCACTTTTAAATTACACCCTTATCGAATAATGCTTAAATGAGTACGCAGTATCCGGTTGGTCCTGTGTATTGCATCAGGCACCAATATGAGTTCCAAAGGACTAGCGTGGTAAGCTCTTTCTGATCAGTTGGTTCATCAGGCACTACATCACAGTGTCACAGCCTCTACGTTGGCCTAGAACGTGTCCATCATGTCCTTCTTAGACCTGAAGCAGGGCATGGTCTCCCGGTGGGGGGGCCTGAGACCGGATGAAACCCGTCTCTGGCCTGCTGCCCCACCACTGCTGCCGCAGCCTCTGTCACCTGCTTCACGACTCTTCGGTGCTCTGAGTGTGGATAGAGAACTCCGGAACCTCGTACGGCTTGACCAGGATCTCCTGGAATCTGATCCCCGGACAGTGAACAGGGAATGCCGGTCGGGGCCCCTGGCCAGGCTGCCAGTGATCAGGTCGGGGAAGCTGAGGCTGACAAGTTCAGCTTGGGTGTGATGCGAGGCCTACACTGGTGTCCCCATACTCCTCGCCAGCCCTCAGCTTCAAAATCTGGGTCACGGCAAACCCTGCGGTCGTCCTCATCGCCATCAGCGAGAGGAGGACACATTTGAGTGTGCGAACCATGCTCCTGTCCGCACGTAGAAGGTCACAGCTGTTTGGACCTTCTTGGGCTGCGACCACATCACTCTGAGCTGCGTGAGGATGGGCTTGGGGCCGTCCTTAGTCGTGGTGAACCTTGATGTCGTAGTAGAGTTTGAAGTACACCTGAGGCAGTACTTGACTAGGATTTCCAGGGTGTTCAGTTCTTTGCCAGTCAGTCCAGCTTTCTGGGTCCACATGTACACGAGCGACTGGGTTGTGGTGAGCCATCTGGAGTGGGACACCTTGCCACACTTGATTTCCCGCCCGCTCGGATGGGAGAACGCCCGCTTCACAGCTGGACCAGCTGGTAGGAGACCTGCTGGTCAGTGGACATGTTGACCAGGATAACTCCGGTAAACTCCGTGAGATCTTCACCGCCTGGCACTCCTCTGAACTCTGCGGTTGTACTGCATCACATTCACGCTGGACAGCAGACTGCACACTGGACCCGTGAAGACATTGTCAGATGAGGTAGGCCCGTCGATGCTGGTGATAAGGTGGGGGCCCGGGGCAATCGTTTGTGTGCAACACGCATATACTCCAGAAGAGCTTGCGTCCCAGCATCTTCTCCAAATGGGCGTGAGTACCACCCTTCCACCCCGTGTTGGGCCTAGTGAGTCACCTTGCAGTACAATCAGTGAGTCGGTGGAAATCGTATGTCAGCAGAAGATCATAGAGAGCCTGAGCCCCCTTTAACGCAGGCTTCTCAGGTGGCACCGGGTCCTCTGGTACAAAGTGCCAAAGGTACCTTCCAGATGGTTCCTCTGTCACTGGGCACATGCTCCTCCTGATTAACCTTGGGTGCAGTTCCCTAGGGTGTCGGGCACCATCGCCCTGGCCTTGTCCTTCCTCCCATCATAAAACCCCCTCCAACTATTTTGGTACCCTGGTGCTTCCCTGGTCAAGGTCCCTGGCCGATGCCATGGCATCCTGCCTGGCCCTTTCCCCAGCTTGTTAGGATCGCAGAACAGGTACGACAGTTGGATAGAGGTGGCGTCAAATGATAAGGTCCTGGAGGAATCCAGAAGCCAAGGGAGCAGCAGAGCAGTGGGCGAAAACGTCGAACCGGATGCTTTGGGTGCGGAGCTGGACTTCGACCGTACGTGTTTGGGCCGACTTACGCTGTTTTTTTTGTGGACTTTTGGAGTTTGGTGATAGTACCTTAGACCTTAAACAGTATCCAGCCCTGAAACCACCTACGTTTAGTAAATAATAACGTGGAAAATCCAATTGCCAGGAAAAAGGTTTTTACCCCAAAAACGAGGCGATTTTGTATGAGAAGTGAGCTTTCCCGGGGTCCTGGCGAACTTAATGTAGGTTTTTACGGCAATTCGATGGCTTACTTCCGATAGATTTTTTAGCGCTCTTTCAACTTTGTCGGCAGTAAAATTTATCGAAACTCGAAACTTAAGTGACTTTTTTGTGAGTTTAAAGATGGTGTATGCTAAGCATGTTTTGCATATAAATATAAAAGTCTATTTTGCATAGCAAGAAGTGCTCAAACCAAAAAGTTGAAGCGGACAAACTACCCTTAAAATTCAATTTTACATAAAAACACCTGCAAATTCGAAATAATCTATATTTCACTTTCATGGACTACGGCGTAACCTAATTTATATATTATATATATATATATATATATATATATATATATATATATATATAATATAAAATATATATAATATATAAAATATATATATATATATATATATATTTTATCTATATAATATATATATATATATATATATATATATAACTATTGCTATATAAATTTAGCCTGGCTTGTAATTTTTAAAAAATGCAGAAAATACCAGATTTTTTTCCTCACTTTTCCATTTTTTTAGTTCCCTGGGGAGGCAGAATATATTGTTGCAGAAATTTGTTATTTCATTGGGATTTTTTCCTCAAGGGTACACATCTTTTGAGCACTATTGGATTTGAAATTCAAAAAAAGTGTAAAAATGATCCACCCCATAAATACCTATAGATTTTTTTATTATTTTTCTTCAAGCTAATTATACATTTTTTAGAAGTTCTGTAAAAGTTTATAAAAAATGATAATATTTAGTTTATTTTAAATTATTCCTGCTTATGGCAACACCCAGAGAGACATAGAAATACAGATTAGACATATAGGAAGGAGTTGACATGGAAAAACGTCACAGTTAAGAGTCTAGTAAAAGTCACTAAAGTGGGTTTGCCTAAAAGTATCATAGGACTGGACATTTGATAACCTACCCAAAAATGACGGGATAACAAACAGGCGTCATACTTTTCCCTTATTTCAAACATTTCCAACATATTAACAATACCCAATGGGGTACCTAATGAAGAATAGGTGAAGATGATGGAGTCAAGATGGGAAAACATCATCCATTATAATAAAATATATTTGAAATTATTTTCAGCCCGCAATGCAATACACTGCCAGACGTACGATAGCCAATAGAAAGGTTTATAATCCACAAAAGGCCTAAAACGGCACCCTTAAATATCCATAAATAATGAGAATATAGTTAAAATATGTCGTCCTTCTTTATCAGGAAGTATATTCCCCGCTACAGACCAGCAAACACAGCTGTCAAGGGGCTGTTCACAGTAGCATTCATTACATACCCTACTACCGCAAGATGACCAGTAATCCTCCTTCATGTGATGTGGTAGATTTTCAATGGGTTGTGAACGATAAGTTGTAGCTTATACGGAAGAAGTGGATAGACAGGGACAAGTGGTCCATGTCACCAGGCAAGTGTTAGCTTTTGCCATCGGCATTCCTTATAGTGAGCTCAAATGAATATGCAAGACATGTACAGCTAGACAGATAGTTGAACTCATAGAAGAACAGGTAGAATGAGAAACGCCTTTCCCCACACACACACACACACACACACACACACATACACTGGTCAAGAGCACACTGTCAATAAACCGCATTCCACACACACCACAGTCTGGCCAAGAGCATTATGTGAATATAGCGCCTTACACACACACACACCAAAACACACACACACACACACACACACACACACACACACACACACACACACACACACAACACACACACACACACACACACCACAGATAGCACTGGTCACTTCTTAACCAGAACTCGTCCAGAGCACAAGCAAGGAACCTTGTTCGGAAGTTCAGTACAAGTTTGTATGAAATCAAGACTTAATCTGTACTACAAGCCACCGCACCACTTTATTATGCTGTCAACCATCGAAGAACTCATCAAGACAACAGTACGGATGTGAGTTTGCTGAAATTTCTACACTATGGACCCGGAACTACTCAACACACTGCTTAAATCACAACAATCGGCCTACAAAGGTGCTACTGATATTCTGGTAATCCAGTTTAACTCTAGAATTAATAGCCTTGAAGCTAAAGTCAATGATCTAGTCTGGAGTCTGGAATTTAGCCAAAAAGAATTTGATGATTTATTGGGTGAAAAAAAAATGCTAATAAGTGAAAAAAAGAATGAAGATCGAAAACACCTGGCTGAGTTGAATTATAGTAATGAAACACTCAGAGCTCAAGTTCTCGATCTTAAAAGACGCTTCAACTACCAAGAAAATTACAGTAGACGGAACAATATGAGGATTAGTGGTGTAGTTGAAGGTGATGGCGGCGAGACGTGGGAGCAAACCGCTGAGGTGGTGATGTAACGCCAGGGGGGTTGGATTCTTATATCTTATATATTTTATATCTTTTTCGGTCAGATGTTGTTTTCTGGCGAGGAAGTTTTGTGAAGTTTGACTACCCGGTCGTCTTATTTCAGAAAAATGGAGAGGGGGATGAGACTTTACTTACAAATTCATAATCGCTGCCACCACCCCCAAGTTTATGATTTGGGAAACCAAACAAATTACTTTAGTACTTACCTAAGTTCACTTCGGAGGCGAGAGAACATGTGGGCTCGTTTTGTTTTGATTAGTTTACAAGAGTGGATTACAAAGTAATATGTGGTGTTAGTTCCCAAGGATAATAATCATTACCAGTTTGCTTTTGTATCTTCAACAACTATAATTAACACTTCCATCAACTCTGTTTACTTGCACATGATTTCCCGAACAAAACCTAACTTATTATATTTATCTATTATAATTTTTTTTTTTACATCACAAAGGACTGGCCAAGGTCACAACAAAAAGAGGTAACACAAAGCCGGTTAGTTGCAGTCCTATAACCCGGGTCCCACGCGGCCGCCCGTTGATCACATATATAAGGGCAGTGCGCGGAGCAACTTTTTTATCGTAATGTTATTGTATTATTTTTAACATATAAGTATATGTAATTTAATATGTCATAAGTTACTACCTACCTCACTAAAACCCTAAAGTTACAACCTAACGCACTAAAAAGTACTACAACCTCAATAATTTACCAACCTAACCTCACTATACCCATAAATTTACTAACCACCTCACTATCCTCTAAAGTTTACCAACCTCACATACCTCTAAAGTACTACCTAACTTATAACCCCTAAAGTTACTATTTGCGAGGTGGCCATGGGTCCGCGCCGCATTGGGATACACGTTGTTGTAAGGGGTTGTGTTTAAGGGTTGTTGTGAAAAGGGGTTTTGTGTTAGGGTTGTTGTTGTTAAGGGTTTGTTGTGTAAGGGTGTGTAGGTTGTTTGTGTAGGTTGTTGTGTGTAGGGTTGTTTGTGATAGGGTTTGTGTGTAAGGGTTGTGTGTAAGGGATTGTTGTGGAAGGGGTTTGTTGTAGGGTTTTGTGTGTAGGGTTTTGTGTTAAGGGGGTGTGTGTGTAAGGGGTTGTTGTGAGGGGGTTGTTGTGTGTAAGGGTTGTTAGTGTAGGGTGTTGTTCCGCTAAAAATCTGTTCGTCCGCCTCGTATTCTGGTCTGAGGTTCGTTTTCCTCATAGTATACGCGAGCAGCGTCATTTATTTTGGTCTCAGATTGAGCATCGTACTCTAGATCTGTCACAGCGACAGATTCACTGTCTGACACCGAAGTACAATCGCTCATCATAACATTTGCCGACAGGTGTCAGACAGATGTTTACATTGGAGCGTTCCTCCTCTGACGTCATCAATAACATTCCTAGCCCTGTTGGAGGGAAGAATTTTTTTCGCGCGCTTTTTATAAAAGTCGTGTTTTTACGGAAATAAGGCCTGGAAATCAATTATTTTGGGTGGATTAGGTGTTTTGAATGTTATTCAACATAATTAGACCAAAATAAATGGGTCTGGACGATTACTTTAAGTGTTTTCCGGCCATTATACGAGATTTTCCTCCAGTTCTTAACTTTTTCATACACCGGAATTCAGTATGACAGGAACAGAAAAAAATATGTAAATACACTTAAATTTACCCCTATTCTGTTTTGCACCTTTTACAAATGTATATTGAGGCCTCTTCCATTTGTGACATTTCAGGAACCAGTTCACGGAACCCAAGAACTCAGGCGTTCCATTTGCGCACGAAAACCTGGGTCCGAGGCGACGCGCGTAGTGACCCAGCAAAACCCTTGAACTTTGTCTACCCACATTGGGAGGTCGGTAGACAGGCAGTTTTCAGTTCATAACAAACAATGGCCGCCTTGGGCCCTTTTTCATCTTATCGTGAAGGGTTTTCCGCATGCACGATTCGGAGAGGATGTCAGACAGGCCTACAAGGGGCACTGGTGGAGGAAAGCGGTCCCGCGATCTCAATCTTGATATGATCCCTTCACATCACAGCTGAGTTACCACTTAATGTTTTTTTGTTTGTGTTTTAAGCAGACGAGGTGCAGTGTTTCCCCCAATAAATTGTTACCACGCCGGGCGGTAGGCCCTCCCGATCTCTCTCTCTCTCTCTCTCTCTCTCTCTCTCCTTCTCTCCCCTCTCTCTTTCTCTCCCCTCTCTCTCTCTCTCGCTCTCTCTCTCTCTCTCTCTCTCTCCTCTCCTCTCTCTCTCTCTCTCGTCTCTCTACTCTCTCTTCCTCGTCTCTCTCTCTCTCGGTCTCGCTCTCGTCTCGCCTCGCTCTCCGCATGCTCTCGTTTTCCTCCTCTCCTCTCTCTCGCTTCTTCTCTCCTTCTTCTTCTCTCCTTCTCTCTCTTCCCCCTCTCTCTCTCTTCTCTCTCTCTTCTCTCTCTCTCTCTCTCCTCTCTCATCTTTTCCCTCTCTCTCTCTCTCTCCTTCTCTCCCCTTCTCTTCTTCCTCTCTCTCTCCTCCCCTCCCTTTCTCTCTCTCTCCTTCCTTTCCCCCTCTCTCTCTCTCTCTCTTCCTCTCCTCTCTCGCTCTTCTCCCTCTCTCCCCTCCTCTCTCCTCTCCCTCTCTTCTCTCATCTCTCTCTCTCTCTCCCCTCCTTTTTCTCTCTCCCCTTCTCTCTCTCTCTCTCTCTCTCTCTCCTTCTCTCTCTTCTCCCGTCTCTCTCTCTCCTCTCTCTCTCTCTCTCTTCTCTCTCTCTCTCTCTCTCTCTCTCCTCTCTCTCCCCCTCCTCTCCTTCTCTCTCCTCTCTCTCTCATTATCGTTTTTTTTTAATTTTTTTTTTTTTTTTCTCTCTCCTTATCTCTCTCTCCACTCTCCACCCTTCCTCCACCATGCCCACCCCTACAACCGCTTTTATTTTGGTTCCTACCGTTTTGCCAAATGCGTGTGTTGCTGTACATCATTTATTTATGTTATCATCAGAATCATCGTATAATACGCACCAGCCCTTTCACAAGACGGAGAAAACGCCCCTTCCTCTTTCCCGCCACTGAGTTTTTGTTTGTAAAAAAAACAACGGGGTTTTTGCGTTCCATTTGTGACACGCGAACCCAGAACCAGGAACTGAACCCAACCCTGAACTGAAAGAACTGGTTCCTGGAACTTGGGCACAAATGGAAGAGGCCTTTGGTAACTAGGCATCAAACAAGGTTTCCAACTTTTTCTAAACTTCGACATTTCACACTCGCCATGAATATAACCTTTTCGTGTCCCTTGCAGGCACTTAAACACTGGGGAACTTTCTCCCATTACCTTGGAAAGATACTTCCACACTAAGATCTACTATAATATTATTCACTTCAACATTTTGATAACTTTTCCACAGTAACCTCACATCCCAACACTGACTAGCCCGAGGTAGTAGATGACCCGCCATGACCAGACGAAAGTCTTGCACATTCTACCACAAGATGACCCTCCGGACTCCTGACCTTTCATTCTATATTCAAATAAGAAAATAAACCCTCAGACATTCTTCCTCTTTCACCAACCATACACTCTCCCATTCGTTTCCGCAGCAGGATGTCACGTGGAGTAACTAGTCAGTGCTTGCAGCGTCCTGATTTACCTCTACTCCTCATCTCCGGAATGTTGTTTTGAGAGCAGCCATTCACGGAACTCTCCTTAAATTGTGGGCACCCAACATTCCCGAGGAAAGACTTTCCTACTACATCTAACCATTATCCAGCTACTAGGGGGCTCAAGCTAGGCCCATCGGGTAAGGTGATCGGTTAAAGAACCTTACCACACCTGTCAAACAACTCCCTGCTCTCCAACCCAAGTTGATTCCTGATGACCCCTATGACAAGAAAAGATATCAAAAATATATATATCATCCTAATATATACATACATAACTTTACACACACACGTCACTTATGAGTGTCTGTTCCCTTAAGACTCGGCGATTAGTCTGCGAGGAGGTTTCCGCAAACGGGGGGGAAGGGGTTCGTCTTCTTCCTCCGGATTACTGTACATACCTTGTGGTTCAACCAACCATTTTTCGTTACCACAGTAGGGCTTGACCTTTTCTTCGGTCCTTTGCACTGGTTTCCCCGTGAACAAGTTTTCCAATAGATAAGCTCCACCACCTCTCAACACTTCCTTGACCTTGAATGGCCCGTCCCATTTGGGATTTAGTTTCTTGCAAGTACCTGGGACTGTCACTTCTCTCTTCACCCACATGAGTGAATGTCTGGCTACTGATTGGCACTTCCTTTTTCTATTGGCCACCTCACAATATTTCCGAGCCATTTTGAGGTGTGTCTCTCGGATAATTTCGTGTGCAATCGCCACTTCGTCCTTCTCTCCAGCCACCGTTGGAAGGGACGACGACCCAATGTTGCGGGGCGCGTGTCTGGAGAAAAACGCAAAGAAAGGCTGCACACCCGTGGAGGTGTGAACCGCCTGATTCATGATGGCCTGGCAAGACTGCAAAGAAATAGGCCACTTCAGGGGGTAGCCTTGACATAGGGTGGAAAGAATAGATTTCAGAGAACGGTGAAGGCGCTCCGTGATGCTGTTGCCTCTGGGGTTATATGGTGTGGTGAAGTGGGAAGTAATGCGGTGCCTCCGACAGAACTCCTGTACTGGTGTGGCCGGGAGATTAATTCCCCGCCGTTGTCGGAGATCAGGACTCGCGGTGCTCCAAAGTCTGCGACGTATTTGTCGAGTGCCTCCACCACAGTGTGTGTGTGTGTTTAGTTTTAAGAGGGAAGAATTTCACGAAATGGCTATAGTGGTCCATTACAGTAAGGGTGTAAGCCTTGATTCCCGGCAACCATATCAGTTAAATCTATACCTTCTCTTTCCAAGGGTATATTTACAGGGAGCAGTTCCTGCCACTGCTGTTGTAAGCCACTAGTTCCTTTGTGCCTCTGGCATGTGATACAAATATTTTACAAAATTACAGGTGTAATCAAGCTACGCCAATAAAAAAGTTGTACTTTTAGGATGGTCTTCTTTTGACCTAAGTGTCCTGAAATACTGTGGGCGTGGTCCATAGCCTTTTACCTTTAGATTTTGGGGAATTACTATTCAAAAATGGAGACTACCATCTGACTTTTCTTTTACATAATACAACACTCCTTCCTGTAGGGCAAATTGATCTAGTGTTGTTTTTGGGTAGCGTTTGGATGGCAACTGACCACCTTCCAGATATTCTGCTAGATCTTTCCACCTGGGTTCTTCCCTTTGTGAACTCTTAACTTCCTCGTTTGACAACCCTAGACAAAATGGACAATCAGGAGTACTCTGGACACCCTGACAGGTCTGGACAATTTATCTGTGACATAGTTATGTTTGCCTTTGACATATTGGATATCATAAGTGTATTCTCTCATTTTTAGTATCCAACGGTTCATTCTGGGGGACTTTGTTTTTCTCTTGAAAACACTAGTCAAGGGCTGATGGTCTGTCACATTAGTGAATCTACTACCCCAGAGATAATGGTGGAAGTATCTACAAGTGAGAACTACGCCGAGGGCTTCCTTGGACCTTTTCTGTGGCCAAATATTTAGCTTCTGTGGGCAATAGTTTTTTGGAAAAATAAGTAATGGGTCTATCACTGCCATCAGACTGAATTTGACTAAGTACTCCCCCTACATCGGTGGTTACGATGAAGGGTTGGTTTACATTAGCCCTTACTAGGACTGGGTGTAGGTTAGAAAAACTTTAATTTTTCAAATGCATCTTGACACAGTGAGGACCAGTTGAAGTTAATTTGACGTCGTGTAAGGTTAGTGCGAGGGGCTGCGACCTCAGCAAAATTGGGGATGTATTTGCGGTAAAACCCCGCACATTCCCAGGAATTTTTGACTTCCTTCACTTTTTTTGGGGGTTTTCAAAACGTTAACTCCCTCTCTTTTCCCCGGGGTCTTTTCAACCACCCTCTGGACTCTGCCCTAAAAATTTTACCTTGCTTTCCAAAGTAATTTGACAGGCAAGTTTAACTCCACTCTCAGCTAACAGGAGAAGACTCTTAAGCGTTGAAAGTGGGGGGGGAAGTCTGGAGCCCATAAGATTATTGTCTAAATTTCCTTGCCCATCCTTCTCTCATCAAGGGTTAAAAATGGAAGCCATCTGCCGAAAAAATATGGCGGAAACAGGAAAATCGAAGGGGAGACGGGGAAGCGAATACAATAACACTCCATCGCTAAAGGCGGTGAGGCCCACGGTGTTCTCATGGAGCTTTATTGGGAAAATGTTTTCCCGGGAGATCGTTGTATAATACTGGTTCCCCGGGCCCTGTTACAACCATCCAATCTAGGTAAAGGGTAGATGTCGGTGGCCAGGGGGTGTTAATTTTGCATAACCAAACCATGCGTTTGTCCGTAAATTTTTATTGACTAAACTATGGGAATTAGCCTGCCGGGGGTTTGAAATTTAAAGTTTATGTTTATTTTTGTTCCATATTTGTACATTCATATATTAAAAATTTTTGCTTTTTTAAAGGGTAGGGGACATGTGACCTCTAAAAGGTTGTGGTTAGTTATTCGAATTTCTAGGGAGGAGTCTTGGGGGAAACCAAATTCCCCCTCTTCGATAAAAAAAAAGGGGATATTTTTAAAGAAACTTCCGAAAAATTTGCCTTTTATATGTTAAGTGAAAGAGCTGTTTGTTTTAAGATGTCTTGCAATTTTTCAATTCGATGCCCGATTTTAGAGTGGTCATTTTTGGGGTAAAAAGTCTTGGATCTTGTGGTTACGTTTCAAAGGGTAAATTCTTCCCCTTTCAACATTCCAAAAAGTACACACCTTAAAGGTAGTACAGACTTAGCAGGGTTCCCCAAATGGGAAAGGTAATCTGTTTTGGCTTCCATTGCACAAAAAAGGGGGGCTTCTGACAACTATCTCTGGGGATGAAAATTACGGGAATGCCTGGAGACTCATTAATTAATAGGCAAAGGACAAATTTATTGGCAAAGGGGGGGACTTATTTTTTTTATGTATGCAAATTTATAAGGGGGGGTGATTTTTACCAAGGAGGGATTGATAATTTTCTCTACATTTTCCCCTTTCCTTTTTTCCCCGCTTGGGGATCACCTTGTCCGTGGTGGCGGGCTTAACGGGTCGACGGCCCACCCTACTTTGGCGCCTGCCCCCGCCCTTGTTTGGGGTTGGTGCCGCCAGCCCCGTCGACCAAGCGCTTCCCTTTGTCACTGGGAGTGGACCTGCTGATGTCGCCTTTTATTTTTTTTCCCCCCTTTTTTCCCTTTCTTAGGGAGATTTAGGCCCAGTGAGACCTACTCTTCCGTCTCACGCTTCTTCTTCCCATTAAAAATTCACACTCCGTCCCCACGGTTTTTCCCTGGTGGCGTCCCCTATTTCCCCGCGCGCCCCCCTATCTGGGGGTTGAGTCCACCGCGGGGGGGGGTTTTAGTTTCCCCTTGGTGGGAAAACGCTCCTTTGGTAGGGGAGTTGGGGTAAGAGGGAGGGCCATGTGGGGCCCCCCGGGGTCAATCGGCTGGGCAGCTTGCTAGCGCCAAACGGGGTTTCCTGGTGGGGACCGCTCGGCCCCCGGCGCCACCAAACACCCGGGACCGAAGGTATACTTCCCCCTACCCCCGGACTGTTGGGGGAGGTCCTTTTTCCCCAAAAGACGCTTCCCCTCGTTGGGGTCCGTGGTGGGTGGGGGCGGGGGAAGTGAAGTAATTTTTTTTATGAATACCTGATTTATTTACCCCGTCCTGCCTCTCTCCCTGACTCCCCTTGTCCCGACTCTCCCACTGGAAACCTCTCCATTGCACCCTGGCGCCTTTTCCCGGCCCCCACGTGACACGAAGCGGGCAGCCGCCCCTCCTCCTTAGCTCCCCGGCTGGCGGTCCACGCTCCAAGGGGGCGCAGACAGGGATTGGAGACGAGCCGGCCCTAGGGGCACTTTTACGTTGGAACCGGCTTTGTCCAAAGGTCCCAGGCCGGGGTCCTACAGAGCAATACAGGGTTTTTTCAAGGCATATTTGTGGTTCGCCGAAATCCGTTTTATTTATGAGGGACAAGGGCCCAAAAACAAATAGGTGCTACATCATTTTTCCCCACAGCAAAAAGCCCGCAAATCTGTTTTTGAGGAAGCCAAAACCCCGGGGGAAAAATTGGAGAGAACCTTTACAAAACCCGAACTCATCCCCTTTTGAAAAAAAAAAAAAAAAAAAAAAATTTTTGTTGCAGAGGCCCCTGAGGAAAATTTCCTAACACTTTCGGGGAAAACTCAACATCTACTCCCCCGGTCCCCCCAACCCCCCCACCTTTTGGTACGGGGCTTTTATAAGGAAAGGGAGGCAACTTTTTTTTTTGGGGCGCGGGTATCATAAAAAGAAAAATTTGGGAAAGAAACCCCGGAAGGCCCCCTGAAAAGGTATGACAGGGGAGTTTTAATCCGAGCCCAATTTTAAAGGGCCTTACTCAAGGCCCCGGGATGCTCCTTCACATGCCATCAACCCATGTAGCCCTTTTGGACACCATCAAACCTCATTCCCAAAAAAGTTATTCCCGCCAAAAGGGGTTTGTCACAAAATACGACCATTTTAGTTTTCGGAGGCAAAAAATACCCAAAAATGTGCCCCGAAAAAAAGTTCAGAAGGTCTCAAAGGTCAGAGGGGGCCCAAAAAAAAAAAATCGTTATCATTTTTACGGATCAAGTCTCCCCCATTCCTCAGGAGCGGGCCCCAGTTAATAAGGATAAAAGGTTTAACCCAAACCCCCCTAGCCCGTGCATGAGTGCTAAAGGGTTTTGGGCCCTTGGCAAGGGAAAAAATTTTTAAATCCCCCCTCGCTGTGGTCGAAAGCTCGGGGTTGGGTTCACCTGCCAAGAGGACTGTACGTCCCAAAATCCCTATTTCTTCCACGGGCCCTGATGCCACCCACGAGTTCTTGGGCAGTTGGAACAACAAATTGGAAGAAGGGCATCCTACATTTGGGGAAAATCCCCAATTTTTTCAGTCTTTGGGAGCGCCAGAAAAGAACTTTCTCACAGAAAGCCCCCGGGGGGGGAGGAAAGTAGGAACCCTTTCGCATCCGCGATGGCAGCTGCCTCATCAAAATAAGACACCTAATCCCGCCGCCACAGTTCCCCCACCATTCTCCTAAACTTTAAACAACCCTTCCCCGTTTTAATAAAAGGTTCCCCTATTGACCTGCGATTATGTGGAGTTTTGCGATTTCCCCTCATTAAAAAGAGGGTTCCATCCACCTCTCGATAGTGATATCGCACACGGGAAAAAGTAACAACAGTGATCCTCCTTTTAAAAGGGGTCCCCAAAAAAACCATCCCACTAAAGGGAAACACAGAAAAAACCCATCCCCCGCAGTTCACTGAGTCCTTTGTTTTGAGTCGTGGGGGTCCCCCCCCGGGTAAAATCTTATTTTTTCCCGGGAGGAAAGGGGGTGGAATTAAAAACAAAATACACCCCACGGGTAGTTGTGCGGGCCGTCATGACTCCCCCAAATCGGTGCCCAATTTTTTACAACCCCGGGAAAGGGGTAGCGGACCCAGCTATTTAAAACACGCTGATGGCGACGGTGAGTCAAAATATGGACACCAAGTAGTTTATAGCCCTGAAAAAGCAATTTTTTAAGGCCCGACGGGGGCTTTTGAAAATAGTAAACCTTTTTGCCGTAACCAAATCCTTGGTGGGTCTCAGTATTATACTCTGCGGACCTCTGGGGATCCAAATTTCACCACCAGATATACACAAAACGCCAATCCCCTGGGAAAATAAGGAAAAGGTTTTCCATCTTTCCGATGGCACAAACCCCCGCTCACCACCCGCCACTGGGGCCACATCCAGGGCCCCGCCGCCCCAGGGGCGCCCCGTAAGGTTCAACGGGTGCCCGCCACATAGGCGTCCCTGGCAACGAGGGCGGCGAGAGGGGGCCCCCGGGAGGCCCCCAGACATCCAGCGGGGCCTTGACTTCTTTCCCCGCATCCAAGGGGCCAAAGGGGGGGCCCGACGCGCTCCGCGTGCCCCCAGGCAACAGTATCGCCCGCTGGTGCAGACACGAGGAGGAGCCGGCACAAAAAGCCCCCCGAACAACAAAAGAGCCGTTACCCCCGCCCAGCAGCTGTCCCGAGCGAGGAGGTGTTCACACCGGGCTTGGCTTGGTCGTAACCCGGGGGACTGAGGGGACGGGTTTTGAGGGGCGGCCGGTTTGAGCATGCTCAAGACCCCCCACCCCTGATCCATATGCTTTCCCCGCCCCGACAGAGGGCCCAGACAGCGCGTCGGGGCCGGAAAGCGCGGCCCCCCTCGTATGGCGTTTCAGAAAAATTTTCACTGGCTGGAGGTGGCGCTGCCGCCCCACCCCCCCCCCATGAAACCTAAGGAGGCGGGAGGACCAAACCCCCGCCACCGTGACCCGACTGGGCTCGGGTACAGCGGCGGGGTATGCCCCATTATTACTGCTTTGGTATGATTTTATGTTATATGGATAGAAAAGTATTGCATATATTTATAAAAGATGTAAAAAATAAAAAAAAAAAAAAAAAAAAATCCATAAAGAAAAAAGGCGGACCTTTTAAAAAGCTGCGTCTACAATCGTAAGGCTTCTAACTCTACTTTCTAAAATTTACACAGGAAAAATTCTTCACCCCAATGGTAATTTTTTTTGTGGAAAATTTCGGGCAAACTGGGAAAAAACTTCCTTTCATCAAGAGTTGGACCCAGTTGTTTTTGTTTTCAAAAGACAATGGTAGGGCGGGAAGGGTCTTGCCCGGGGGGTTTTTTCCCGTACACACACACCTCTGGCGTGGTGGGTTTTGTGGGGTTGTGGCCTTTACCCTCGGGGAGTCCCCTTCTCTGTATCCCCCTGCAAACACCCCTTGCAGGCGTAGCAGGTCGCATTCATCGACAAGCCTACACTGTCGTCAATATATTTCCCCCAAATGACGACATACCTATCCAAGATCTGAAGATCTGTCCGCCAGCTTCCCCGTCCTTTTTTTCTCCTCGGAGACAGAATGGGCGGCATTTTCTGTGGGGAGTTTCCCGCCAGAAATTTTGGGGGGTGATTCTTATAACTTTTACAGGGCAAAAAACCTAAATATTTTAAACACAGGAGAACCTACACTTTTCCTTCGCAGACGGGAACATTGACTGTTTTGGCCCCTATCACTGCATGCCGCAGCCAAGGTCGCCCTCGATTTCATGGGGGGTGGCCGATTCTTCGAGGGGAGTGACCATTATCCCAATATAAGAGCAGTGTACGCCCCCTTCCCGAGTTCCCAAAAGGTGCCTCCTCGTGCAACGGGAGGGCTTTCAAAAGGCTTGTGTTTTTTAACTCAATAGTGACTTTCAGACAATAGAGGGGGGCCGTTAACTTGTGCTCGAATCCATTTTGCAGCCTCGTGAGCATCCCCCGCATTCGGGCTCTTTCTCCCCCCGGCCTTTTCCGTGGTGGAATTGGACTGTAGGCAGCGAGGAGTCACTCCCCGGCTGAGGCGCAATAATATGGGCCAATTTCCCGAAGAACGAAATTAACCTTTCACAGTTCAAGAGCCGAACCGTGGGAATGAAGGAGGCTCGTCACTCCTCTTGGAGGGCTTATAATTTCGATCTGTGCATCACCCCGGTTCCAAAGGGGTTTGGAAAGGGAGTGAAAAAATGAAGGGAAGTTTATCCCATCCTCCCCTCATTTTTCTATCGCTAAGGGAGACCCTATGGCCGACCCTGATGTAGCAGAGGAATTTGTTCCCCTTTTTGTATCAGGGGCGCAGACGGCCCTTGGCCCAAGTGTGGGGAAAACTGCGACGGGAACAGTGAGGCTAGATTTTCATCTAGGGGCGGGGAAATTTTACAATGTTTTTTTAATGGAGTTTTGTAAAAGCCATGAGGTTTTGCGCAGACATTTCCCGGGCCCATGGATTCCCATATGCGATGCTCTGTCATCAAGAGATGGGGCTTAGTTTCTTGTTGAGCACTATAAAAAAAATTGGGATTAAAGGAAAACCTTTTCCCAAGTAGCGGGGTGTGTCGGTGGTGACCCCCGATCCCAAGCCGGGAAGGACACTCATACCGACGAATTTTCCCGCCCCATAACCTAACTTCATGTGGTTTAAGCTGTTCGAAAAAAATGGTAAAAGCGACTTATATGGTTTTTGGAAAGGGAAAAATTTTTCTCCCGTTTCAGGTGGTTTCCGAAGATCACTCTATAGGGAAGCGCTTATTCCTTAGAGTACCCCATATGCGGGGCATTTGCCTCTCGACAACACCATGTACGTTTTTTTCGATTTAGAAGGTTTGACACAGCTTGGAGACAGGATTTTGCAGTCTCGTATGACATGGTAAGAGTTCGTTTGCCGTTTTCCTCCAGGTTTCCTAACCAACCGGGTTCTTCGAGTCCGAGTGGCAATATAATTTTGAAACGGGCTTCCAGGTGGCACCCCAGGGCAGCGTTTGAGTGTAGCTCTCTTCCGTGGCCATCAAGGTATCGTTGATTATGCCAGAGGGATTTTTAGTCAATATACGTGAAGATTTTTCAATTCTTTTTTCTGCTTCCAGGGGTTTCGGTTGCAGAGAGAAACTTCAATTGCTAGACAAAGTTTGGAATGGACAAAAAATCGTGGGTTTGGTTCTCTTCATCGAAGACTGTAGCGGTTAATTTTTTTAGAAACCCCGTGGGATTTTATCCGACCCCAGACCCGTATCTTTACGGGAGAGAAAACCAGTAGGGAAAGGCCCCCTTTTTAGGACTCATTTTGACAAAGACCGATTGGGTACCTCACCCTTTGTGCTCTAAAGGGCTGTTTCGAACCAGGATTATAAAGTCCTGCAACCAGCTGGGGAGTGTCGCGCCACACTCCAATCCCACGCCACTTATCCTTTGAAGCTTTAATATGGTGTGAAGTGAACTATGCCACACCATCGATGGGTGTTTGGGTTCTGTACACCATGCAGGTGCATCGGCAAATGGGGCATTTAAAGGGCATTCCCCCTCCCCAAATTATTGGTGGATGTGGTGTCCTCCCCTTTGATCTTAACGCCAGCCCCATGTTAAGAGTTGGACGCCCCAAAACCTCGTGACCAATAGCTTCCGGGGGTCTAGGATTAGGATCGCAATTACCTTGAGCGAAGAGGCTTTCCAAAGCTCCTTGGTTTTCCCAAATTTAAAAAAATTTTGGAACGCTATCTTTTTCCCGCTTTTCGGATCTGCCCGATGACCTACGAAAGTGGTCCATGCCTCAAAGAAGGTCCTTCTGCAAAAGCCTTCGCTTCAAAAGGCTCTTGCCCGTCAGGGTGAGGTGCCAGTTTTTTGACCCATAAAACACAGGGTTTGTCCCGTCTTTTATGTGGTTCCAAAACAGAGAAGGAGTTGGATACGGTGCGTATTCCGTCGTTTAAAAAAGGATAAGCCTTCCAAGTGTTGCATTGAGTTTTTTCGGGTGAAAAAGGCTATTTTATATGCCTCGGGTATTTTAACCCTTCCCGGGGTCTCTTTTACAATTTTAGTGATTTTTGTAGGCCTTCAAACACTATGTAATTTTTTTCTCCCCATCCGTGGTCAATACCCTCCAGAATGGCTTTTTCTCTCAAAAGGCGAGGCCGGATTCAGCTTGTTGGGTTCCGGATAGAGGGGTTGGGAATAAGGGGAAAGGGTGCCTTGGGAAAAGTGAGTAGAAGCCCCGTATAATTTCAGGGGGGCTATAGGGCCCACGATGGAACCATAGATAGTTACACCAGTTGGCAGGAATGATGGAATAATATAGGGCAAAATAAACTACGCACCATCCGCCAAAGTATCGAGGACTGGAGCTACTGCGGTCTCTCCCGGAGATGGGAGACAGCCTTGGCACGATTGTGTATTGGTCACACTTTATATACACATGGATTCCTCATGGAGGGGGGCCACCCTCCTTACTGTAATGATTGCTTGGTCCCTTTAACTGTGCGGCACCTGCTGGTCGGGTGTCCTAGTCTTGGGGACCTACGTGAGCAATTCTTGTCCCGGTGTCGGGAGGCGGACGGTGCCTACTGTCTCTCCCTGGCATTGGGAGAGAGGTGTTTCTCTCCGGGACATGAGGTCCATACCTTTATTGAGAGGGTTGGCCTTCTGAACAATCTTTTATTATTGCTTTTAATGCACTATTGCTCTTTTATATATTGTTATTTTAAATATTTTGATTACATCTTAAAATTTGTTTTTTAATATTACTTTTACTGTATCTTTTGTAAGCAGGCGTCAATAACCCCGCAGTTGCGGCGCCTCAAAACTATAATATCTATCTATCCATCTATCCTTCCTTTTAGATACCATTCTGACTACCAAATATATTCCTCTTCATATCTTGGATGAGAGGTTAGGCACGGAAACTTGCAAAGTACTTGTAGCACTGCATCATCTCACAGGTTGTGATTCAACAAGCAAATTAGGCACAAAAGCAGCTAGACTGAAAGCCAATCCGTGTCACTACCTCCAAAACTTCGGAAAGCCCCAAAATGATATTGACTTTCCATTGATAGAAGAGTTTCTGGTTAATATGTAAAAGTCTGGAACACAATGCAAAACAATGGATGAGCTAAGATATCACCTCTTCCACCACAGCAAAAAAGATTATCATTGACCTACCCCCCTGCAGTCGTTCTATCAAGGAGCATATTCTCAGGGCATTTTGCTACTCAGGATACATGCAACTACACAGTCTGGAGAAAGTGCACCTTGATCCAAGGAATTTTGGCTACAGCGCAGCTGATGGCATCCTTGAGCCGGAACGATGCCAGGTCTTACTACCAGATGACTTCCCAACACCATATAAATGCACGTTCTGTGCCACTAAGCGATGTGTTTGTAGACAATATGAACTAATTTGTTGTCAGTACTGCAGCTGCCAAGCTTCTGACAAAGGATGTAATAATCCAGCTAGTTAGATAAAGGATAGGTGCTGGATAATTATGTACTAAGATGCCCACACGCATCGTGAAAATGGGACTCATCATTTTCGTAAAATGGAACAATTTTCCAATTTATATTACATCCTTTTACTGTTAGGAACAAACAAACAAACTATTGTAAGATTCATTCATTCAGTTTCTCAGTGTAGAATCGAGTTTGATTTCCCCTTTGTACTTAAGAGAGTGGACATAAAAAATTCCAATTTGGTCACCAAGACCATCCTTATTTATCACTACTGCCCTTAAAAAATTACTTTTCCTTCAAAAAGGAAGCTAGGATAAGCGAGCCTTTTCTGTTTGTACTTCTCATGTACTAAACTTGAGATTAAGTGTAATGGTATTTACCTCAGGTTTTAGTAAATTCATCATTTCTTTTCATTTGACCCTAAATGTTCACATGGACCTACAGTATTCTGTTTGGTAGTTTTAAAAACTTCTCTAATGTGTAATAAACTAGTACAGACTAATAAACAATGAGATTTGTCACTTCATATATTTAATTTTAATTATTGTGTACTACAATCCTAGATTTTTCAAAAAAATTGATATATATTTGTATTTACGATCCTACTGAAAACGTTCATTGTGTAATCAACTTCACTTTGGCTACATTTTGTAGCGGATACGTTAAGCTTTCTTTTGAGAGGTAATTGATTTCCGTAAGTGTATTTGTTTAGGTGCTATGGCGATCAAAAAGAGGCTCACCAGTCATTCGGAGGGTCATTTCCGGAAAGCACAATTCTGACAAATCCGTGATTTATAATATTATTGCCAGGTTTAAGATGAAGCACTCTCGTTAATATTATGCCCCAGATGGTTCTCTATCAAAATCAGGTGAGTGATCTTGGGGCCCTCTCAAACATGAAAACACCCCTTGGCTCCTGGACTAAATGGGACCGGTTGAGGTGGACTAGTTTGCAGTTTACTTATATTTTCTGTGAGTGTTTTCATTTGTTGTCTGACCTCTTTCATTTCGTCTTCTGCGCCCATTGGTTTGCTGTCCTGTTGAGTCAAAGGACTTCCAGTCTGAAGGGCTTCAGGACTCGGTATCACTTTGTTTTTTTCCTTCCTCTGGAGGAAATTTATAGATGAGGAATGCACCGTGAGAAGCATCTGGCGTTCATGCTCTACCCTGTCTATAAATTTATACAACGGGTACCCTTCATCCAAGAAACCTTCCAGTCTTTATTTTTCTTCCCTGGTTCGCCTGTGCCAAAGTTTCCTTTTTTTGGTCTTATCCCGACTTGGGAACTTCTCAAGTGGGAATCTAGTTTCCAAAATTGCATACTGGCATATGAAACGGTTAGCGTACGATTGAGGGTTTTCTGACCAGTCATATTGGGTAGACTCTAATTCTTGCCAGGCTCGGTCAAAATTAACATCTACAGCGAATTAAGTGAGAAGGAATGGAGTTAATTCTCTCCATGTGGTGCATTACTTCTTAGCTTGATTATGTATCAGCATGGCCAGTTCTGGGCTGAGTCTACTATTTGCGATTTGTACCCTAGTATGATCATGTTCGGTGCATTGTTCGATGAGCTCGATGAACATTTGTAACCTGGCAGCCGCTTCAAGTCCCTCTAGTTGATATAATTTCAAAACAGGTATGTCTCGAGGTTTAGTCAAAGATTTGATGGAAGTAGGGGGGGGGGGTTGCATTTGATTCGCGTTTATTTTTTTCCTCTGTCATGTCACGATTTATTTCGGGCTGCTGTCGGACTACTTGTTGTAACTGATAGATCATGTTGGATCCCTCTCTACTTCCAATGTATCCATTTTGCCTTTTTGGTTAGGTTAACTGAATGATAGGTAAGGAAATTCACCCGGGGGAGGGTTAAAGAAATTTACTACTCTCTTTGAATGGTTAATGTTTTAGTCATCTGAGTCACTATCCATCATAAAGTTCTTGATTACTTTTCTGGGTTTACTTTCTACTCTTTGTCTTCCATAGAAGCTCCAGTGTACTCCGTCCACCGAAATTTAATTTACCCAACTTTTACTATTGAAATGGATGAGTTGATTCCCTAGGTTGTTTTGAAACTTACGATTTATTGATCTTTGGACTTTACGGTATGCTTAGTGGGTCATGAAAACTTCGCCTGGATAGAAGCGAGGTTCTACCAGACAGATCCTACTGCTTGGCAAACCTTCTCTATGGTTTCTATACTCCAGCAGCCAGGGGGGGAACCTTGGAATTTGTGGTGCAAAATTGTTCTCTGCGGATTTTGATCACTGAGTGTGCCATTAATAAGAATCCATCGGGTGCAATTATGGCACCCTTGAACATTTTGATAAATTCAAGATGGCGGCTAATATACATAATACACCAACGTAGTAATGGTTTTATATTGATAACTTCCTTAATATTTGACTTACAACAGTCATTTTGGTGTCTAACCATAGGTTTTTGTGGTCAAGGAATCCAATACCACCAATGAAATTACAATAGACACTTTTATTTATACGGTCTGAAAAATAGACGGTCTGTTAAACTAATAATACATAACAAAAAATAAGATTAAACCATCCAATTAGACTGGGAAAAGTACAATAACAATATTTCTGAATACCCAATCTAAGATGGCCGCAAAAATGGGTAGCGTATACATTAACATATTTACAGAGAATAATCAGCTTTATATCCACAGAGTTTCATGAATCCAAGGGATTAAGCTAATCTATTCCCACTAGAACATAACAAAATACACAAGTGTCTTAGAGACGAGATCTATTGCAGTAGCGTCCAATGAGGAAGCTCTCATATAATCAAACACATCAGTCATCACTGTCATCCTCATCATTACTTTCATTTTCATCCGAGTCATTGGCATCCTCTATCCGTTGTTTCAGCAATGTCCAGCGATTCCGACATGTTCCTATTTCTGCTCGACAGCGACAAAAAGCAGAACAGGACATCTGACCAGCCACACATCCACACCTCTCAGTTGAGCATGGTGTTTCCCTTGAGCAGCCACATTGGATCAGCTTCATAACAGCTGCTGGAGCAATTTCCGTTTGTGGTGGGAGGGTCACTGGCATTAATACACCGAAATCGTCATCAGATACCCAGCCGTTCTCCAGAGGATCCATATCTGGTGCCTCGCCAGTCAGTGCCGACCTCCAAATGCATGCTTGAAAATGTGCCCTTTTCACGTTCTTGACAAACGCTTCACTTGTAGGAGGAAGAGTCTTCAGTTGGTGAACTGAAGCAGCATTTTTTCTGCCGATGCTGGAGATCCAATGTCTGTATCGGATATCTGACATGCTGTCGTTTGGTCCAACTTTCTTTCCATAGCATGCTGCAATAAACTGGGTTGCTTCTCGAATTATTGTCTCGGGTTGGGCTTCAGGTTTTCCTATGCTGTCCAGTTTATATCCTGCCTTTAGGACTTTTACTGCTTTGATTTTTCCAATTCCAAAATAGCAACCAACTGTGTCGCATCCTGTCAACGCATGTGCTGCCAGCAGCTGTGGGACAATAGCCTGGTGTTTTATTACGGTGTCTCCAATGTTCACTGAAGTCCAAGAGAAGTCGGTTCCATGACAAGGCATGCAGAGAGTTGACAGTAGTGGTAGTAATGTACAAGCAATACAAACACGTCTGTGTAATCTGAGATTACTTTCATAGTCTTTCTGGTGATAGAAACAAACTGGACAACCTGGTGTGGAATGATGACGTCTGCTTCCTCATGGTTAGTTTGCAAATCTGATCTCTCCACTCGTACACCTTGCCAGATTTCAACAGGAGTATCAGTTTTTCCTCTGACAACAAGTCTTTTTGGTAACCGGAGTCCTTGCGTTCTATCTAGAAGTTCCTCGGTAATCATCTCAATGAGCTGCTCCTTGTTGTGTGCCACATTGAGAACAACGTCTCGGGAGGGAATTGGCGTTGTCAGCGTAATGACATGTTCCTTGGAATGCTGCACTCCAGCAGATCGTGCAGCCCTTGTGCTGCTCTTGATGCTTTTCTTGTGATATTTGTCAAACACTACAAATACGTTGCTCGAAACGGTCATCTTGGAAAGCACATAATCTACAAAGGCATTTACATAATCATTGACGACTCCCTTCGTTGGCCAGTGAACTATCCACATTGCTGCACATCCATCTATATATATTGCATCTGTGTGGCTTGTGAATGTTCTGGAGGAATGTTCCACTTGGAGAGTCTTCTTGAGCGTAGCTTTGGCTTTAGCTATTCTCATTTCAGGTTGGTCCTTTGTGCCATCAAAGAGCGACGTTGGAAGAGGTGCCAGCTCATATCCCATGACTGAATCTACATCAATGTCTCGATACTGTATTAATATCATCAGGCTTGAGAAGATTAGTTCACAGTCCATCTGTCCCTTTTTATCAGTGGTATGTGTTCTCTTTGCTTGATTTCCCACCATGGTTTTGACTCGGTTTACAATCGGCTTGTGGAATCCTTCTGGCCAACTTCTGGCCATCAAACAATACCATTCTTTATTTTATTGCCGATGAATAACATAACAATCAATAATTGCTAGATAAAAATAATCTAAGCAGACTAAAAAAGTTTGACTAATATAATAGAGTAAAGTAGACTCAAATAAATATTCCATAAATTTCCAATTCTCATTTCATACAAAATAAAAGCCCCTAAATAGAAAACTACATAAGATAACAAAATGACTAAAAACACCCCAGTGTAAGCCTTAAAAAATACCGCTGTATTGCATAGTATATCACTAAATATCAACACTAATTGATAGAAACAACAGACAAACCAGACAAACAACAGTTCGATACTAAAACAAAATTGCCGCAGTTTTTTTTGGCTTACCCATGTCCACATTTATGACGCGGCAGCATGTAAATATGTATCAGTAAAAGGAAAAAGCCAAAGTCAGCTTTTCGAATTTCATTTTCACGCCAAAAAAGGCTATCAAAATCCGCAAAGAACAATTATGCACCACAAATTCAAAGGTTCGGCCTACATATGGGGTTTGGCCACCGGACTACTACGTATAATCTGAATTATAGTCTACTAGCCAGCGGGTGAACCTAGAAATGTTGAGTACAGTAATGTTTAATGCTTCAAATCCAATGTACACATCCTAAGAATGGAAAAACTGCAGGATGCTAATTTGAATATGTTGAGCAATTTGCATAATTGACCTAATTTGCATATTCATATTATCTTCCTTATTAAACCGCCTATATAATTCCTATGGGTGTCTAGACCTAAGGTTTAAGTTTTCAATGATGTAAAACTGCAAGATGCTACTGCATATTTTTTTATTTTTCCATAACTTGCCTAATTGCATATTAATCAGGTATTTCACGAAATTACGAATATATTCCTTATTTGATATAACATATGTTTTAAATCAAAGCAAATAATCAGTTTTGAATCTAATATTCTAAATCAACATATTGTTCTTTAAATCAACAATTAGCACTGCGCACAATGGAGTTGTCGACCTTTTCATTTCGTGGTAATTCATTTACAGGAACTACCACGTGTAGGCCTCGCGGCCTCTTGTAGCTTCCTTATTTTCTTATGTTCTTATGTTCTTATTTCAACCGTAATATACTATAATATATGGTGTCATACGGTGATTTCAATATATCCTTTAGTGAAATAAGAGACGAACCCTGCTTCTTCCTGGCGTGCGCGCTTTGCCCACGCCGCCTCTGTCCTTTGAGACATTTATTTGCAGTGGCTGTAACATACCCTATCAAGCAACGACGTTCTCTGCCCAACTGTGTGTTACATTCCGGCGTATGGCCTCACACTACCCCGGCCGCCACGCTCTCGTTTGTGGTTCTGCTGAGTTCATCGCCGACGCTGTTTACTGCCTGGCTATGTGATGTGCTGTACCGCCCTCGCAAACCTTATGGACTTTTGCCACGGATGAGAGAAAGAGAGCGAGAGAGCACAGGGTGAGCGGCGCGGCGATTTATTTAGTTAACGCTAATTTATACATGCTGCTAATTAATTTATCAGAAAACGAAATATATCAATGGAAAGCTGATAAAATCCCGCTTCTATTGATATGTACCATGTTATAAGTTGTCTCACAAAGTTTAAAATGGCAACGAGTTGAAGTGAATTTTAAGTTCATGCATATTTCTTCAGAGTCTCATAATGGCATTTATTTAATGTGTTTTACTGTGTTTTATGTGATAATCTTATAGAACAAACATTTCCGAAGATAACAGTATATCATTTATACATGTATAACATGATATAATGCGGGGTCATGCCTTGAGAACTTCCGCGAGTCTAGAGTGAATGGAGAGGCCCTAGCAGCAAGATAGCGCCCATAAATCGAGTTGCCACTACTCTCTATATGAAGGTATTCTAAGCGCGGCAAGGCCAATGCGAAACAAAGGCACACGGCTTGGCCGGGCCGCGAATTTTTTTTCAAAAACAGGTTCGCAAGCTTTCGGTTACGGTTAGGTTAGGTTAGGTTCAACCATCAATCAATCATTGGGGGCATACGCCGGGGGGCGCGTCGCCTCGCCAACCCTACGACGCCACTCCCGGGGGTCACCACGCGCGAGTCTCCATGCAGGCTCCTTTCCCATACCAAGCAGCTCTCGACAAGAAACAGCAGCTTGCCCAAGCCACGAGCATTGTGGGCGCCCCCTTGGCCTCCTCCACGCCAGATTGTCTCTTACAGATACAACCCGATGGGAAGGATCCGTTTCAGGATAGCGTGCCACATGCCCATATAGCCGAAGTTGGCGTTGACGGACTATGCAGGTAATAGGCCTCGATTCAGTCTCACAGTGCAATCGCTGATTTGACACGTAATCATACCAGCGATACCCCATGATTCTGCGAAGACACTTATTACCAAAGGCATTGATTCGTCTCTTCAAGTCACTATTTAGTGTCCATGTCTCACAACCATATAGTAAGACAGGGATCACAAGCGACTTGAAGATCCGGATCTTTGTTCTCCTGCACAGGTACCGACAACGCCAAATACTCCCGCTGAGCGAGTCCATAGCACCGTGGGCTATGCCAATCCGCCGTAAGACTTCTTGACGTGACCCGCCGTCATTATGGGCTACGCTACCGAGGTATGTAAAACTTTCCAAGATCTCAATGTCCTCGCCGCACGCATGAACAGACTGTACTGCTTCATCTAGTAAGTCTCCAAACACCTGGACCTTGGTCTTAAACCTGGAGACCTCAAGTCCCAAAGGCTTTGCCTCCTCGTGCAGCGCCTCGAGAGCCATCACCAGGACCTCCAGCGACTCAGCAAAGATTGCTGCATCATTGGCAAAAACAAGATCAGTGATCTTGGTGTTGCCGACGGATGCTCCACAATCACTTTGATCTACAACCGTGTCCAATACCCAGTCCATACATGCGTTGAAAAGTGATGGGGCAAGGACGCACCCTTGCCTCACTCCTGTATTAACAGGAAAGAAGCTGGATACACCTGCCCCACACTTCACAGCACTCGCAGTCCCAGAATACAGACCGGTTATCAAACCAATAGTCCCTGCAGGAATCTCGCGAAGTCGCAGAGATCCCAAAGTGACTCACGATGCACTGAGTCAAACGCCTTCTTGAGATCAACATAGGCTGCAAGTATCCCCTGTCGAAACTCACGTCGGCGTTCCATCAGGACACGAAGCGCTAGGATACGGTCCGTTGTTGACTTACCAGGCGTGAACCCAGACGGCTGAGGTCTCTGATGCTTCAGCAAATGACTGCGGATCCGTGTCAGCAATAGATGGGCAAGCACCTTGCCTGGCACGCTGAGCTGTGTAATACCGCGGTAATTGTTGCAGTCATGACGGTCCCCTTTCCCTTTCCAGATTGGGACGACCAGCCCCCTTTTCCAATCAGGAGGAATGGTACCTGATTGCCATATGGTTGATTGTTCAACCATAGACCACTGTAAATCTGGACTGCGCACGGAATATCGGCCTGTTGCACAATGGCCCTTAAGTCGGAGGGCCGCTCGAATTCATATATATATATATATATATATATTATATATATATATATATATATATATATATATTATATATATATATATATATACATATATATATAATATATATAATATATATTATATATATATATATATATATATATATATATATATATATATATATATTATATATATATATATATATATATATATATATATATATATATACGGATCATATAGACTGGTTTATCAGTATATATGATATACTGTAATCTTCGTAAATGTTTGTTCTATAATATTATCAAATAAAAAAACAGTAAAACACGCTAAAGAAATGCCTTTACGCGACTCTGAAGAAATATGCATGAACTTAATATTCACTTCAACTCTTCGCCATTTAAGACTTTGCGGGTCAACTTTTATCATGAAGGGTGTCAATAGAAGCGCAATTTGATTAGCTTTCCATTGATGTATTTCGTTTTCTGATAAATGAATTAGAACCATGCATAAGGTAACGTTAAATAAATAAATAAAATCATCAATCGGGTAATTTTCCCGATTGATGATGTTATTTATTTACCTATATATTTCGTTTTCTGATAAATGAATTAGCACCATGTATAAATTAGCGTTAACTAAATAAATAACCTCATCAATCGGGAAAATTATCCGATTGATGAGGTTATTTATTTAGTTAACGCTAATTTATGCATGGTTCTAATTCATTTATCAGAAAACAAAATATAGCAATGGAAAGCTAATCAAATTGCACTTCTATTGATACCCTTCATGATAAAAGTTGACTCGCAAAGTTTTAAATGGCGAAGAGTTGAAGTGAATATTAAATTCATGCATATTTCTTCAGTCTCGTAATGGCATTTCTTTAGCGTGTTTTACTAGTTTTTTATTTGATAATATTGTAGAGCAAACATTTACGAAGATTGCAGTTTATCATATATACTAATAAACTAGTCTATATGATAGTTCATAGACCACTATATCTCTTTGTCGGGCGGGCCGCGGGCCGCTATGCAGCCTGGCAATTTCAAAACATTGTTGCGTGAACAATCCAGAGATATAGTGGTCTATGATTGAACGAAAATAAAAATGTGGTAACTTTGTATGGGAATCACAATGAGGGTATTTTCAAGAAAATCCTGTGGTTAGTTTCGGAGCTACAGTAATGCGTAGAGGGCCGCCAACCTTTGCAAACTCGTTGGGGAAAAAAAAATTCGCTGCCGGGCCAAAGAGCGGCGTACATGGATATGTCAGGGGAAAGGCTGAGCAGGAAAAAAAAAATTCACGAAGACAGCAGAAATGTGCAGCAAAAGCAGCCACCCGCATAAAGCCATAATAGAAGCCGGCGAGAAACAGGGCCGACATGGGGGGCCTGACGTGGTGATTGAACGCCAAAAGAGGAGAGAGTGTGCGTCTCCTTTCCTCCATCACTGTTATGGTGAAGTCACCGCTTGCCACAAAATAATACGGTGGAAATGAAAGTCTTGGTCAACCAATTGGTAATTTATAATGACCAAGAACAAAAGTAGCCAGATGTACTAGGCAGCTTAACGTAGCGCCGTACGAAGTGGTGTGCACTGCACGCTGCGGGGCAGCCACCCAACTAGGAATGTGCACCGATATTCGGTATACCGAAATACCTATTTCAGTGCCGGTATTACGGGTATTACCGGTAATTTCTGCTTTCCGGTATACCGGTAATTGAATCGGTAAACCGGTAAACCGGTATTGTTTGGTCGGTGTGGGAATTTATGTCACATACATATTTAATATGAGGTTCTTACCTAATCAATCAAACCCATGTTCTATCTCCCGACACATTACCCCAGCTAATCAACTAACTAGGATACTTATCGGTGGATAGTGGGTTGAAATGGGCTGTAGGTTATCATCAACACTGCATGGTCTTGTGATCCGATGTGGTCGCCGGGATCGAGGCCGCCCGTGATTGACAAGAGCGGAGGGGTGGAGACTTAGTGTTTCGATATGGTCGTCAGAAGGTCTTCATAACCAAGTCACTGACGCACGGCTATCATCAGTGTGTTGTATTTTAACACAGTCCTATTGGTTTATACTTATATGTACAAATCTCTTCTTTATACAAGCACGTATATTAGTAAGAGATGTTATTAAGGCGAGGGTCTGGAGGGAACTTGTACTTGTAGACAAGCACGTCTATTAACAATTGATGTTATCCTCACGGAGGGGTGGAGTGTACTAATAGTATATTAGATGTTACTCCCTCGGATGTCTAGAGTGTACTGACTTTCCGTGAGCTGCCAGCAGCGGCCACCACAATCTCCACGAGTCACCTTTCGGTAACAAGCAGGTAGAAGGCCACGATTGGTGCAAATTTAAAGTATGGCAGCCCATGAGTAGCCGTTTCAAATTAAGGTGTAAATGCTTAATATTACTGAGAATATTAATTTATCCTATCCTAGTACTAATCATTTACTTAAATTACCTTAATATTACCCATTACCATTATAATTATATATACATCCCTATACGCACTCCCCTATGACGAGCGGAAAATACCTCACTCACAAGGGGGGGGGGGAAACAAAACCACCACTCTACTAATTATGAGAGGGTGGTTGATGGATAATTTCCACAGTCGGTATTGAACTTCGGTATTATGTTTTTTTTTATCGGCACTGAGAACCAGCAATTAAGTGTTCTTGTTTTCTCTCGAAACAAACATTGGTGGCGCAAGGTAATAATAGTATTGAACAAGCAACAATATCCAGCAAGAATGATGCAAACAAAACTCGTGTATCGAGATGCGTGTGGTAGCTGTTGTTGTTGTTGTTGTTGTTGTAGATTGTCACCTGTAAACACAGGTGACATGGGCCCTTACGCCTAATGGCGGCCCATAGGTGAAAATCGAGGACAGTGGGAGGGGGCGCAGCACTTATCGGCTGCGCGGCGGGGAAGGAGGTGGGAAGAGGAACCGTGGGAGGGCATGCATGGCCCGCTGCCACGGGGGTTGGCGTGTTATCCCACCTTCAGCTCCTTGCGCGGCGACTGCTGGCTTCCTCTTGCGTGTGGTAGCGCGATGCTCATTGGCTAAGAATCTGAGGCGCGCGTTATCATTAGGCAATTGCACCTACTCGCTGACGATGCCACGCTGATATCTCCTTTCTCTCTTTATCTTGTCGCCTCAGACTTGGATTTGCCTGCTATTATGAAATGGCAAACCAAGACAATCCACCTTGCCACTAATGTGGACTCATCAATACCAATTCTCTGATACACTGCATACATGAGTGTCCCTTCATTACCCCATTTCCGGTATTTCTATTTTTCATGCCCATTTATTTGGGTCCATTCTGAGACATTTCTTCACCCTTACAGCGTCGACACCCTAAGATAAAAAGTTTTCGGTGGCGTCGGCCATTTGTTTTGCCTAAATAGTTAGTATTTAACCTATAAGTAAGGAAAATATAAATAATTTGATTCAAATCTCCTTTAAACATTATTTTTGGACCTCCATCCTTCCCTGGTGCGCTTCCCGGTGACAAATCAACGGCACGTCAGAGAGAGAGAGAGAGAGAGAGAGAGAAAGAGAGAGAGAGAGAGAGAGAGAGAGAGAGAGAGAGAGAGAGAGAGAGAGAGAGAGAGAGAGAGAGAGAGAGAGAGAGAGAGAGAGAGAGAGAGAGAAAAAAAAAAAAGATATGTTGATTCGTCCTCAGTTATCAATGTATCTATATAGCAAAATCTATATATTCTTAGAATATATATATCTTGGTATAGAGGACACGACCAGATAAAGCCCGTCAAGAACAAGGCATCACCGTCACTGTCGTGTCACTTAATCATATCATAACAGTGGCTTTCGTGTTTTATTGTGCTGGTGGATTCTTTTCTGTCACCTCTGGAAGTGAGATATTAGTACCTCCAACCTTGCTGCTAGTATGGGGTGATCAACTATGGCTAGTAAGATCAATCAATATATGATTTTGAGAAAAACAATCATCAAGTCGTATTTATTTTTTCTATTACACAGTCATTCAAGGTTACAAAATCTAGTTAACATCAACTGAGAAAATATTGTGGTCAGTGGTGGCTCGTGATAAAATATAATGGAGGGACTGCAAGCTTAACACAACAGTTGGATACACAAATCTGACTACCTTAGGTATGAGTTGTAGTTGATGTTCATGGATTTCGGACGGACCATGGAGGTTATATAGGTGGAGGCGGCATGCCGCGCACTCCCTGTGTTGTCGGGTGAAGACCGTTCGCCCCGCTCCAATGCGGGGAGATTGACTCAAAACATTGCTATTTCACGCGTCGACTTATTGCACTTTCAGGCTTTCTATCTAGTTGATACACAAAAATTGAGTGAAATTATGACCGCCTAGGTATAGTTATAGGGTATATAGGGCTTCACGCTAGAGGCAACAGGCCGCCTCCTCCTATATAATCTCCTTGATCCACATGGAATGTAAACACCGGAGGACTGAGCAGCTGATATAGCTGGCCCCGACTGCAGCCCATTGTGTTCACAATTGGCGCGGCGGCGGCGCAAGCATGAATTGCACAGCAAATATGAAAGTAACAAAATTTTTGTCTGGTTTTAATGAAAATTCACTTAGTAACGTATTGAAAATAATTAAATAACATATTGTTACGGTATTCTTCTCCTGGACCTCACCACACCACTGCAGGTGTCTCAGGTAGGCTGTACAGAAGAGGCGTTACGTTACAATAACCACTGCTGAAGACTTACTTCTACAGCGCCTTCCTCAGTAGTTCGGCGTATCAGGATGAGGCGAGCTAAGTATATCACGATATCAACACACAGGCGAAGAAAAACACTGAGGCATTTCTTGGTTTAATGAGAAAGCCACAAGCCACATGAGTACAGTACATGTATGTAAGCCAGCTTCCAGTCGCTTCTAGACTGTCGGAAAGCACAAAACGTCACACTACAGTCACAGTTCCCTCCACACACCACCACTACACAGTCCCCCACCACACCACAACCACACCACCACGCCACCACACCACAACCACCGTGCTCCCTCTTTGGAGCGCCACGACCCTCCCGACTGATGCCTCAAACCTTTCTTCCTCTTGCATCCTTTTGTGCCCACTGCCAAGCGCCACCCTTGCGTCCCTCTGGCATCCCTCTCCCGCCCCCACCCGCGCTGCCTCGCCTCACTGCTGGTGTCTCAAGGTTGTACCTCCCAGGAACCCTCACGTGCCACCTCCTCAAACACACAAGACACGCCTCCACCCACCCCTACCTCCAACATCACCACTACATGCATTACGCTATACGTAACACTATCCCTCCTTTACAGCTTGACCGTCTCGGTCAGCAAAAAAAACATCCACATCTTAATTAGCACTTAAGAAAATACAGAAACAATGCACAATGTACAAACAATAATTAAATTCCTCATGGTCCATTACATCCATTACATAATTCTTCCACCACAACAACCTGGAGTAGATCACATGTCTCCACCACCACCACATCAGCAACCTCCACCCCGCCACTCCACCACTCCACCACCACCACACCACTCCACCACCACCACAACAACCTCCACCACCACATCACCCCACCACTCCACCACAACATTGAAGTGGATGAATGCCTCCACTACAACACAGGGATTGCCGCTCGGCCCCTAAACAGAGGTTCCTACTGCAGAAGGGTTACCTCGACCTCCCCGCAGGCCCATCCTGCGGCTATTCCTTCTCGCTGGCCCAACGCTTAGCGAATATCCTCCCCTTCTGCACCCACCTCTGCAGGCACACCGCACAACGTGCGTAACCTCCACCACCACCACATCACTCCACCACACACAATCATCGCGCCAAGGCCTTGCCCTGCGCTGCTCCCTGAGGCAGGCAGACCTCACGTCACCTCCACCCACCAATACAACCACCACCACCTCCCTTCACCGCTACATCTACCACACACAAAGCCACCACCACAGCCTTGAGCTACAAGACCTTGCATCGCCATCCCCCACATCAGCAGCCTCCAGTGGTGGAAAGGTCACACCAGGCAGCCCTCCTCTTCCCCCACCCACGAGACACCCCCAGCAGGAACACCGAGCTGCTACTTCGCCACAGGCTACCCGAACCACAGGGACTTCCTCTACTCTGGGCCCACCTCAGAGGTGACCACAATCCAGGTGACCACACTCCACTGGACCCCCCACATATCCCCCCTGTTCCCACTGCTCTAGTCTCGCGGTGGTAAAGGCGCCACGACCCTCCCGACGGACCATGCCCTCCACTGCAAAGCGCCGGTGAAGGTGCGGCAGGACTTAACAGCAACGTGCTGTGGCTGGCTCTGCTTGATAGAAGGCACGTCGGTGCCTCCTTCCACCATCGTAACAGGCCGTTACCGCCACCTGCCATAGCTTCGGCGGAGGCCACCCACTGCGCTCGCCATCCTCTTGATAGCGCAGCAGAGGCAGGTACGGGGATGTTTCCTTCATCCTGGCTCTCCGAGGCCTCCTCTGTTGGCTGCGCGGCTTCCCTCGTTCACCACGCCTGCGGCTCTTTTTCTGGTGACCCCATGCCGAGGCGAAGTGAGCGGGCCTCTTACCCTTCCGCATCCGTCTGGGCGGCAGGCCCCCAGCAAGGCCCTTCCTGTCTTTTACGCCGCGTGCCAGCGCCGCGAAAGGGGCCCGCCATGCCCTCCACGCCGCCTTTCCATCACCTCCTGAAGAAGGCGGGGCAGGGAGGCGAAGTGTGGAGAGCCGCTCAGCCGGAACTACCTCCACCGGCGAGTAAGGGCACCTCTTCTCCGCATACCCTTACCAGCTTCTTCCCCGGATCGACGCACGCCTCACCCTGCGTCAGGTCTGCAGGGGCGTCACCTAGGGACAAGGGCAGCTCTTCCTCGCCTATCCTTACCAGCTTCTTCCCCTGATCGACGCACGCCTCACCCTGCGTCAAGTCTGCAGGGGCGTCACCTAGGGACAAGGGCAGCTCTTCCTCGCCTACGCTTACCAGCTTCTTCCCCGGATCGACGCACGCCTCACCCTGCGTCAGGTCTGCAGGGGCGTCACCTAGGGACAAGGGCAGCTCTTCCTCGCCTACGCTTACCAGCTTCTTCCCCGAATCGACGCACGCCTCACCCTGCGTCAGGTCTGCAGGGGCGTCACCTAGGGACAAGGGCAGCTCTTCCTCGCCTACCCTTAAATTCTGTTTCATTTCACTTACAATTTCCTTGGTTTTCTCGCATGCCTCTCTTACGCTTTTCCTGATTTCCCTCATTGCGCTCATCAACTCCCTGAACATGTTCCTCATAGCTTGACTTGGCTCGCCCAAGCCTTGCTGCTTGCCGCCTTTGTTTCCATTCAGGCGAGTCAGCACCGCCACCTCGCCGCCCGACGCCATCTTGACCTCGTGTTACACCGCAGCCGGCTCTCACTTATACACTGATATCCCAACCCTGACACCAATTGTTACGCTATTCCTCTCCTGGACCTCACCACACCACAGGTGTCTCAGGTAGGCTGTACAGAAGAGGCGTTACGTTACAATAACCACTGCTGAAGACTTACTTCTACAGCGCCTTCCTCAGTAGTTCGGCGTATCAGGGTGAGGCGAGCTAAGTAGATCACGAGATCAACACACAGGCGAAGTAAAACACTGAGGCATTTCTTGGTTTAATGAGAAAGCCACAAGCCACATGAGTACAGTACATGTATGTAAGCCAGCTTTCAGTCGCTTCTAGACTGTCGGAAAGCACAAAACGTCACACTACAGTCACAGTTCCTTCCACACACCACCACTACACAGTCCCCCACCACACCACAACCACACCACCACGCCACCACACCACAACCACACCACCACGCCACCACACCACAACCACACCACCACGCCACCACACCACAACCACCGTGCCTCCTCTCTGGAGCGCCACGACCCTCCCGACTGACGCCTCAAACCTTTTTTCCTCTTGTATCCTTTTGTGCTCACTGCCAAGCGCTACCCTTGCGTCCCTCTGGCACCCCTTCCTCGCCCCCACCCGTGCTGCCTCGCCTCACTGCTGGTGTCTCAAGGTCGTACCTCCCAGGCACCCTCACGCGCCACCTCCTCAAACACACAAGACACGCCTCCACCCACCCCTACCTCCAACATCACCACTACATGCATTACGCTATACGTAACAATATAATGACTTATTATAATGATATATTTGTTAGTAGTGTATCAATTTTGCTGTGTCTCTAAGGGAATCATACACCTGGCAGTGAGTACGTATGGGGGTGCTGCAGCTATGCAGCCCTATGCCACGAGCCGCTACTGATTGTGGTATTATATCAGAATGGTTATTTAAAACATTAAACAATCTAATAATTAGCAGTCTTTCATTTACAAAACCTGTATTGGCTCTCATAGCGTACATTAATTTTCCCTTAGGTCTTGTATCCACATGGCCTTCCCGCCTCCACCGCCTGATCCAACGGGACACAGTGGTGGCGCTGGCCCCGGTCTGCTGAGCGATGGCCCGCGATGTCTTGCCACTTAACCAAAGTCTCACGAACCATTGCCGCTCACTCATATGTGTTTGAGGATGGCCACTTCGTATCTCCATGATATCTTGCAAAATTTGTTGGAATTTATCATTAGTAAAACCAACATATTTAAGTAGTGCAAAGATTTACACGTATCACGGTTACATTCAATTGTAGGTTAGTGGATCAGCTCTTTTTTTCCTGGTACAAGCATTATTAAGGAACAGACACAGATGACAATTGTGGTAAAGGGCAAGTCAGGGTGTGTCTTACCTTATCATAAAAATGTGCATATAAATGAAATATACATATGAATGTATACTAATGCATATACATGTAAATGAACAGGGTGACTGTCTCGCAGCCTTTGCAGGGTACACCAGAGTGTTTTGATCAAGTAAAGATCCTGTCGTCTATCGCACCAATTATTTTTGTTTTGTTTGTATGCGGTACATACCTATAACACTAATTACCCGTTTAAATTATATAGTAACTATTGAATTAGCGTACATGAAAAGCAGCTGGCAGATGGGTAACTATCAGTGAAATGTTTGTATTTAATGAGCTGACGGGCTCTGGACGAAACCACAAGTGGTACAGAATGGTTCACATTTCTTTAAAGATAGGTCAATGAAGATATAGAAAGGGAAGTGATAGACTCAGAAGTCAAGCAAAGAAGAGAGGCTTTTCCAGGGACCAATGCAATGCAACAGTTTTTCATTAAAGTGTAGGTTGTGGAAGAAAGCCTGCCCACCTGTGGTAATGTTATACATGATTTGTTAAGTGATATGTAAGAAATGATAAGTACAGAAAAAAAGCCCAAGCAACAGGTAATAGAGGGACAAATCAAATGTTATTATGACACGTGAAATAGGAAAAAATCAATGGAAGAATGAAAGAGAGAGATTCTTCAATGGATGAAAATAAATATTTAAAATGCAGCATAAAAATCAAATGAAGAGGAAAGAAAAGATACAAATAAGGCTGAGAAGAGAGATTAAAAATTAACAGCAGGAAACCTAAGGCTAGGAACATAATTAGACATAAAGACATTGAGGTTAAAGAGCAACAAGAAAATATTGTAAAGATATAAATATCGAGAAAGGTGGAATAAGATGTAGGAGGAAAAGGAAATAGATTGAAGGAAATCATTGTAGCGCCACAGAAGGAACAAGGAATTAGGGTTACATATCAATTGGTACTGAAGCGATTGTTAATGAGATCAAGACTTAGTGATCCCAAAACATTTCGGCCCTAAGTCATATGAGACCCAAGACATTTGATATAATCAAGTCAATCTGGACACGAAACAACCCGTACCCTGCCCAACCCGTATCCTGGTCAATCCGGACACGGGCTATTGGGACACAAACCACGTTTAACCTAAATATCGTCAGAAAGAGAGAGAGAGAGAGAGAGAGAGAGAGAGAGAGAGAGAGAGAGAGAGAGAGAGAGAGATGAGAGAGAGAGAGAGAGAGAGAGAGAGAGAGAGAGAGAGAGAGAGAAGAGAGAGAGGAGAGAGAGAATGAGAAAGAATGAGAGAGGGGGTAGAGTGATAATGAGAGAGAATAAAGAAGTGAATGATAGAGAGAATGAGAGAGAGAAAGAAAGAGAGAGAATGAGAGAATGACTATGAGAGAATGAGAGAGAGAACCGAGAGAGACACCAGTGTTTATAACTTTATCCTCCCATCGTTTCCATTCCTTTCCTTTCCTTATCTCTCCCCTCTCTCTCTCTCTCTCTCTCCTCTCTCTCTCTCTCTCTCCTCTCTCTCTCTCCTCTCTCTCTCTCTCTCTCTCTCTCTCTCTCTCTCTCTCTCTCTCTCTCTCTCTCTCTCTCTCTCTCTCTCTCTCTCTCTCTCTCTCTTCTCTCTCCTCTCTCTCTCTCTCTCTCTCTCTCTCTCTCTCTCTCTCTCTCTCTCTCTCTCTCTCTCTTCTCTCTCTCTCTCTCTCTCTCTCTCTCTCTCTCTCTCTCTCTCTCTCTCTCTCTCTCTCTCTCTCTCTCTCTCTCTCTCTCTCTCTCTCTCTCTCTCTCCTCTCTCTCTCTCTCTCTCTCTCTCTCTCTCTCTCTCTCTCTCTCTCTCTCTCTCTCTCTCTCTCTCTCTCTCTCTCTCTCTCTCTATCTCTCTCTCTCTCTCTCTCTCTCTCTCTCCTCTCTCTCTCTCTCTCTCTCTCTCTCTCTCTCCTCTCTCTTCTCTCCAAAACTTTTGGCATTCGCGGTCCGGCACATGACTGGTTCAACAGTTACTTAAGCCACAGAAAACAATACACTGCATATAATAATTCTCCATCTTCAAATGAATCAATCTGATATGGTGTACCACAAGGTTCAGTTTTAGGCCCAGTTTTGTTTCTTATCTATATCAATGACATTTTACATTGTAGTAATAAATTGAAGTTTTTGCTTTTTGCTGATGATACCCCCATATATATTCAGGGACAAGATCCTGGTGAAATAGAGAATATACTAAACTCAGAGTTAATTAATGTATCAAACGGGATAAAAAGCAATGAACTAACACTGAACATCTCTAAAACATGCTACATGGTATCCCACCCTCTAATGACTAGTGCAGCCCATTTTGACGTCAAAATAGATTAACTATCCTTGAGTAAGGTTGAAGAATATAAATGTCTAGGTAAAACCATTGACAATAAATTAACATGGAGATCACAAATAAATCAATTATGTACTAAAATATCTAAATTAACTGGCGTTTTATATAAAATTCGTAGCTGTAGGTTATCACTTCTGAGTGTATCATTCAAATACATTCATCACTAGGATATTAATATCTACTGTATTGTTTAACAATTTTTTGGGGGAGCATATAAAACATATATGGATAATCTATTTATTTCTCAAAAAAAGTTAATGCGTGTTATGTTTTAAGTCACGATATGAGCACACAAACACACTATTTCGAGACCACCAGTTACTCAAACTGTCTGATATACTATCTCTACAATCAAACTTATTTGTTTATAAATCATTACATGTGTATCCTGTTGATAACTGTTTTCACTTCATTTCACATACTTTTGCTACAAGAAGGTCATTACAGTTACGAATGCCACGTTGCAGGACTACTCATGCTCAGCAAAATGTTTCAGTCAGAGGTGTCAAATTCTGGAATAGTTTCAGAAGAAATAAAAAGTTCCACAACTCAAATTTCCTTCAAACATAAACTCAAGAAATTGTTGCTTCAAAGTTATACACACTAAGTCATTTTGTAAGTATGCTTGGATTCTTATGTGAGTGTGTGTACATGTATATTACACTGTGTGTTAATGTGTAAGTGTAAGTGTGTGTGTGTGTAAATTTATGTGTATGTAGGGATTGTAGGTGTCTGTGTGTGTGCGCATAAATGTATGTGTGTACGTGTAGGTATGTTGCATGTATGTGTATGTCTGTTTATGTATAGGCTATATATGCATGCATGTATGTGTATATAGGTATATACGTATGTATATGTATTCATTTACGATGTCAGTTATTAATATTGTATATATTTGTGAGCCAATGACCTAAATATTAGTCCACTTGCTTAAAACGTTTTTGTATATCTAAGCAACAGCAGGTCTGTATAGGAGCTTGCGCTCAACAGACCTAGTAGCGCATTTTCGCGGCCGCTCTGGCCCGGTCTGGACTGGGCTAGTTCCGGGCGGCCACTGTTTTTGCGAGGCAGTTTAGACCGGGCTGGAACGGACTGGGCCGGGCTGAGCCAGCGACCAGGACCAGGTTGGACCAGTGTGGGGAGAACTGGCGCATGCGCACTACAGTCAGCGGGGAAGGCGACCAGGAGCTTCTCGTGCTGCTGATAAGACATGAAACACCATGATGGTCGACCATAAGACTATAGTATCACAGGCGTGGTAGTTGTAAAGTCTTCAGCACAGGTTAAAAGGCGGACGACAAAAAGGATATTGACAAGATGGACGCCTGCCGCCTCCATAGTTCAGTTCAGTACCGCCCACTCGATCCCCCAGCCAATAGGAACGACGAATGGGACGGGGCCAGTCTCGATGTATTTTCGCGACCATCAGTCCACCCTGACCCGGTCCGGACTGGACTGAACCAGGGCGGTGAACGTCACGAAAATGCGCTATAGGCTTCATGCTTTACTAATGTAAAATGCATAAAAAAGTATTGTATCATGAAGGCCAATAAAACAATAAGTCAAGTCAAGTCAAGTCCTCGTATAATATATATATATAATATTATAATATGATATATATATATATAAATATATATATATATATAAATATATATATATATATATATATATATATATATATATATATATATATATATATATATATATATATCGTTCAAAGTGATAGCTAGTTCAGCGTTTATTATCTTTTTAAAGATATTTTCTCTCTGTCTTAAGAGTGTCTTATTCTCTTTTGTAATCACTTTTATGACTTCGCCGTAGCTTGTCATTTTTGCTGTATCGCGATTTCGGGTCTAAGAACCCTTCTTCAGCAGCATGTGAAAGATGTTTTCTCCTCAGTTGTAGAGGTCAGCATGATTTAGTTGAGGAGTGAAGCGCTATTTATTGATGAAGTCTGGCTGCCGTGCAGCCTAGTGGGTGGCGCTGATTTGTAGATAGCTTCTGCTTCTCGTTGATTTTTGTCTCCGTGAGTGGGCGACGCTTATTGGTTGTTGACTCCTCGCCTTGTTTCTCTGTGAGTAGGCTGTTATTAGCCTTTGTTCTTTTCATGCCTGGTAGAGCTTGTAGGTCGTTTGCCTGCACGTTAAGCTTGGGATTGATGTCTTTTATGTATAGTGCTTCTAGAATTGGAAGTCGCCGCACATCTGCACACATGTCGACCAATTCTGTATTTTCTTCTAAAAATGTTCTTGTGATGATGATGCCATGTTTTTCTAATAGGTGACTTTTTGGGGCTACGGAAGTTAGGTGGCAAGTAAGACGTCGAGACAGCTTCGTTGTCGTCATGCCGATGTAGGATGAGGGGAGGACTTCACAGTTTCCTCTTTTGCAAGTGATCCTATATACGACATGGGACTTTTGTTTTGTCTCCTTCGTCTGACTTGGGCTGTTACGGAGAAGGAGGTTGCTGGTGTTCTTGTTTTTGTAATAAATTTGTAGTTTTATTCTCCTCTCTGGGTCTGCACGTTTCACATTACGGTTGACGATTTGTGATATTATTCTTTCTTCTTCCTGGTGAGCGGTGGAGAAGAAAGCCCGGTAGAAAATAGTTATGTCCTGACTCTTTTTTGTGGCGTTAGGGTTGTACCAGTTCTCCAACCCTAACTAGTAGGGTTAGGGTAGGTTCCAACCCTGTAGGGTACTTCCCTAAAAAATTTAGAAGATAGAGGATTTAGAGAGATAGAGAGGATGATCAAATCAGATTTGTAAGAGTAGCTGTCGGATGTAATATAAAGAGAGGTGAGGTAGAGAGAGGTATATCTGAAGCCAAAATGGGAAGGCGATTTAGGTCTTTACCGGGCGAGGCGGGGTCACGTGTGAATAGGTCGAGAGGGGGAACTGCCCTGCCGACAGAGGTGGGCAGTATTTTAATACATTTGTATTTAAATACGTATTTAAATACATTTGTGTATTTAGAAATGTATTTATAAATACATTCGTTTTCATGTATTTAAATATAGTATTTAAATACTTTAATGAGTATTTAAATACATTGTATTTAAATACATATAATATCAAAATGTAAATACTTTTTTATCAGTTAATTTGGCCATAAACCCATATATGTTTCCACTTTAAAGGAAATTTCCTTATTTTATGGAAATTTTGGCCTCAGAAGGAAATTTCTAATGAAACACAAAATCTAAGGAAATCCAGTTCTTTTTCAGACATTTCTAGAGATATGTAGATTAAGTTAAATAGCCAGGTGAACTGATAATACACATTTTATTTGCCTTGCACAAAATAACCAAAGAACAGATTCTCTGTGCAAATTTCTTATCATATTCATATCTATAGCATCTACCGCAGCAAGGATAATGGAGCATGGGAAGGAGGGAGGTGGAGCAAAGGTGGTGCCATGGGTTGTGGGTAGCGACAGGCTGGCGGGAGTCGCGGGACAGTACAGTTGGGGGGTAGAAGCTCCTAACGACAATTTCAGTTCCTGTCCTGCTGTCTGATAAACACTGTTCGCGTGTCTGGGATTCTGTTCTCATCAGTCACTAATATTCAGTGCTTCCTCCAGCCATTTCTATACTGTTTAGCACGAAGAATTTCATATTGTTGAAAGTGTGTGCAAACTTTTATGATAATAATGCAACTCGAACATTATGTCAGGGAGTGGATTTCATAGAGTCGTAGATGGTTTATAGAATTATCATACGAATACTTATATTGCATATAGAAGAAAGTTTAGAAATTTTGATTTCATAATTTTGTGCCTTTGGAGATTTTAGAATTAAAATAAGTGAATACTTTCGAGACTTGATGATCTAATTCATTGCATTAAAATTTGTGAGTATTTAAAATGTATTTACAAATGTATTTGAATACAATTAATGTATTTAGTATTTAGTATTTACATACATTCGTAAAAATGTATTTAGTATTTGGTATTTAAATACATTTCCCCATGTATTTAGTACTTAGTATTTAAATACATTCAATGTCTTTAGTGCCCAGCTCTGCCTCCCGAATATTACCTGAGGTAGGGATTAAGGGTATGGTGTGAGTTATTGGTAATGTCGTACATAAACAAGAGCTTTACATAAGAAACATAAGAAAATAAGGAAGCTGCAAGAGGCCGCGAGGCCTACACGTGGTAGTTCCTGTCACCTAACACTACCTACATCCCCCTTTCATCCCCATCCATGAACCTATCCAACTCCTCTTTTAAGCTCCCTAATGACTCCGCACTAACTACCTGTCTACTGAGACCATTCCATTCATTCACCACCCTATTTGTGAACCAGTTTTTCCCTATTTCCTTTCTAAATTTACGCTTTTCCAGCTTGCATCCGTTACTTCTTGTTCTACCCTGGTTAAAAGCCGTAAGAACTTTTCCTACCTCTCCTTTATTAAATCCCTTTATCCACTTAAAAACTTCTATCAGATCGCTTTATACTTGAAAATATAACAATATCTATATATGTATACTATTTCAATCTTATAAGGCACCTGCAAACACCCTCTCTCTATCTCTCTATCTCTCTCTCTCTCTCTCTCGTCTCCTCTCTCTCTCTCTCTCTCTCTCTCGTACTCTCTCTCTTCTCTCTCATCTCTCTCTCTCTTCTCTCTTCTCTCTCTCCCCCTCTTCTCTCTCTCTCTCTCGTCTCTCTCTCTCTCTCTCTCTCTTTCTTCTCTCTCTCCTCTCTCTCACCTCTCTCTCCTCTCTCTCTCTCTCTTCTCTCTCTCTCTCCTCATCTCTCTCTCTCTGCTTCTTCCTCTCTCTCTCTACTCTCGTCTCTCCTTCTCTCTTCCTCTCTCTCTCTCTCTCTCTTCTCTCTCTCTCTCATCTCTCTCTCTCTCTCTCTCTCTCCTCTCTCTCTCTCTTCTCTCTCTCTCTCTCTCTCTTCTCTCTCTCTCTCTCTCTCTCTCTCTCTCTCTCTCTCTCTCTTCTCTTCTCTCCTCTCTCTCTCTCTCTCTCTCTCTCTCTCTCTCTCTCTCTCTCTCTCCTCTCTCTCTCTCTCTCTCTTCTCTCTCCTCTCTCTCCTCTCTCTCTCTCTCTCTCTCTCTCTCTCTCTCCTCTCTCTCCTCTCTCTCTCTCTCTCTCTCTCTCTCTCTCTCTCTCTCTCTCTCTCTCTCTCTCTCTCTCTTCTCTCTCTCCTCTTCTCTCTCCTCTCTCTCTCTCTTCTCTCTCTCTCTCTCTCTCTCTCTCTCTCTCTCTCTCTCTTTTTATATTTTAACAACTATCAACATGATTTACATGGGGCCACAATTGGCTGAGAGGTTGACGAAAGGCAGTAAATGACAGAAGCTAAACATATCTCCTGTCCCGGGGACATCTATCTTAAAGCTATGCCTTATATTACAACAGAATGTACACAATTTTAACAATGGTAGCTACAGGCTGAAGATCACTGTCTGTCACAGGCACTTGTCACGCGCACTTTTCAGGTCACCATAACACTTCCAAGTCTCCATCTCGGGCGAGTGCTATTCGAACAGCAGACGGGTGCCTCGTGTCGGACATGGATGGGCAGATAGCTCGTTTGGCTGAGTACTTTGGGCAGTTATTCACGGTGGACCCTCCAACTGAGCAGCTTCACACCACTGGGTTATGGGCAGTGAATGCCGATCCTCCCATTGACAAAACCGCACCCTCTCTTGACGAAGTCAGAGAGGCTGTAGAAATGTTGAGGGGTGGAAAGGCAACTGGTGTTTGTAATATCAGTGCGGAGCTCCTCAAAGCTGGGGTTGAGGCCATGATCCGTGGGTTGCATGCTGTCCTGACTGCCGTGTGGCAATCAGGTACCAATTCCTCCTGACTGGAAAAGGAGGCTGTTCGTCCCTATCTGGAAAGGGAAAGGAGACCATCAGGACTGCAACAACTACCGCGGTATTACACTGCTCAGCGTGCCAGGCAAGGTGCTTGCCCATCTATTGCTGACACGGATCCGCAGTCATCTGCTGAAGCATCAGAGACCTCAGCAGTCTGGGTTCACGCCTGGTAAGTCAACAACGGACCGTATCCTAGCGCTTCGTGTCCTGGTGGAACGCCGACGTGAGTTTCGACAGGGGATGCTTGCAGTCTATGTTGATCTCAAGAAGGCGTTTGACTCAGTGCATCGTATGTCACTCTGGGATCTTCTGCGACTTCGCGGAATTCCTGCAAGGACTATTGGTTTGATGACTGGTCTGTATTCTGGGACTGAGAGTGCTGTGAAGTGTGGGGGAGGTGTATCCAGTTTATTTCTTGTGAATACAGGAGTGAGGTAAAAGTGCGTCCTTGTCCCATCACTTTTCAACACTTGTATGGACTGGGTATTGGGCAAAGTTGTAGATCAAAGTGATTGTGGAGCATCCCTCGGCAACACCAAGATCTTGTTTTTGCCGATGATGCAGTAATCTTTGCTGAGTCGCTGGAGGTCCTGGTGATGACTTTCGAGGCGCTGAATGAGGAGGCAAAGCCTTTGGGACTTGAGGTCTCCTGGCTTAAGACCAAGGTCCAGGTGTTTGGAGGTTTACTAGATGAAACAGTACAGTCTGTTCATGCATGCGGCGAGGACATTGAGATCTTGGAAAGTCTTACATACCTTGGTAGCGCAGTCCATAATGACGGCGGGTCACGTCAAGAAGTCTTACGGCGGATTGGCATATTCCACGGTGTTATGGACTCACTCAGCAGGAGTATTTGGCGTTGTCGGTACCTGTGCAGCAGGACACAGATACGGATCTTCAAGTCGCTTGTGATCCCTGTCTTACTCTATGGTTGTGAGACATGGACACTAAATAGCGATTTGAAGAGACGAATCGATGCCTTTGGTAATAAGTGTCTTCGCAGAATCATGGGGTGTCACTGGGATGATTACGTGTCAAATCAGTGATTGCACCGTGAGACTGAATCGAGGCCAATTACCTGCATAGTCTGTCAGCGCCAACTTCGGCTATATGGGCATCTGGCACGCTACCCTGAAACCGATCCTTCCCATCGGGTTGTATCTGTAAGAGACAATCCGGCGTGGAATAGGCCAAGGGGACGCCCACAAGGCTCGTGGCTGGGACAAGTTGATGTTTCTTGTCGAGAGCTGCTGGGTATGGGAAAGGAGCCTGCATGGGGACTAGCGCGTGGTGACCCCCGGGAGTGGCGTCGTAGGGTGGGCGAGGCGACGCGCCTCACGGCTTATGCCCCCAATGATTCATTGATTGATAACACTTAGTGCCTTACGGGCACTAAGGTGGATGTGTGCGGCACCATCTGTGAGCCGCCACCTTCACCTGCTGGGTGTTCAGGGTCACGACGTCCACCTCAACCGTGAAGGCATTCCACACTGTTGCCGTGGCCCAAGTAAAGGCTCGCTGGCCCGTCGCGGTGTGGGTCCTCGGGTCCTCGAGGAGGTGATCACCTGACACTACCGTCCTCGTAGCGCGGTCTACCCATGGAGGTAGTATAAGGGGAGAGGCTGAGGCGCGGAAAAAGTGAGGTCATTCTGGTCGGCCGGCAGCCATTCAAGGATTGGCAGAAAGGCTGGTGGTAGCAGCCGCTCCCTTGCCCTGATCTGACTTAGCTGACTATGCACCAAACTTTACCCCACTCTGGCTGCTCCCTTCATTCATTCATTCAGCATGGAGAATGCAAATTTCATGAATATATTGACATTGGGACTGTTTTGAAAACGATAGTCTCCCCATAGCTAAAGAGGCTCTAACATTCATGGTTGTGTCAGTGAATGGCATGTGGAAGTTGCCGGTTGGATATTTCCTAATTGCAGGACTTGGGGCTGCGGAGAGAGCTAATTTAGTAACGCAATGTTTAACAAAGCTGTATTCTGCAGGCGTCACAGTTATTTCTTCAACTTGTGACGGCGCAGCATCCAATATAGCCGTGATTAATAATCTTGGGTGTAGTTTTTCATTTGACACTATTGAACCAGCTTTTAAACACCCAGTGACAGAGCAACCAGTGTGTGTGCTTCTCCATCTTTGTCACATGTTAAAACTTGTGAGGAACTGTTTTGGTGATAAGAAGGTGTTGGTCGATGAGAGTGGAAATTTCATGCAGTGGGACTTCATTGAAAGGTTGCATGAACTTCTACACCACGAACAGCTTCATTTAGGGAATAAACTGAGAGTTCCACATGTTGCGTGGAGAAGAACAAAAATTAGGTTAAATTTGCAGCACAGTTACTCAGTGAATAATTTGCTAATTCATTGAGATTTTGTCTGCAGGAACAAATTAGTAATTTTTGAGGGCTGTGAAGCTACTATAAATTTCATTATGATGTTCAACACTGTTTTTGACATAATGAATTCCAGAAATTTGAATGCAGTTGGCTACAGGTCTCCAATGTAATAGATAAACCCTGGTAATAGATACACCATAAGCAATGTATCGCTGAAAAGATCAGAAGGTGAAAAAGATCTTGGAGTGAGGGTGAGCCCAGACCTCCGACCTAGGAAACAATGTATTGAGGCCAGAAAGAGAGCTAATAGAGTACTAGGATTCATTACCAGAAGTGTTAAAAGTAGAAGTGCGGAAGTTATTCTAAAGCTTTATCTGGCTCTAGTCAGGCCTCACCTAGACTATGCAGTTCAGTTTTGGTCTCCATATTACAGGATGGATATAGTATTGTTAGAAAAAGTGCAGAGAAGGATGACCAAAATGATACAAGGGATGCGTAACTTTAGTTATGAGAGGAGATTGAAGTTATTAAAGTTACACTCACTCGATAGACGCAGAGTAAGGAGCGATCTGATAAGATTGCCCCTTTTTCTGATCTAAAGAAGTTTTTAAGTGGATAAAGGGATTTAATAAAGGAGAGGTAGGAAAAGTTCTTACGGCTTTTAACCAGGGTAGAACAAGAAGTAACGGATTCAAGCTGGAAAAGCGTAGATTTAGAAAGGAAATAGGGAAAAACTGGTTCACAAATAGGGTGGTGAATTAATGGAATGGTCTCAGTAGACAGGTAGTTAGTGGTGTGTCATTGGGGAGCTTTAAAGGGGAGCTTGGATAGGTTCATGGATGGGGATGAAAGGTGGATGTAGGTTGTGTTAGGTTACAGGAACTACCACGTGTAGGCCTCGCGGCCTCCTGTAGCTTCCTTATTTTCTTATGTTCTTATGTTCTTAATTCAAAAGGAAAATCCAGATAATGTAAAATATTTTTTGGTGAAAGCAGAAACGTATATTAGATCACTTAAATTATCTGATGGATTGGAGATTCTGAAGTCAAATCGAAAAACAGGCTTTCTTGGATTTTTTTTTTGTATACGGAGTTTTCAGATCGTACATGAAAACTTAATTGCACCTAATGGTTCAACACTGAAGTTTTTTAAGACGTATAAATTAAGTCAAGACCATATATAACAGTTTTTTGGGAAAGTAAGGCATATGGGAGGAAGCAATAATAATCCCACAGTCAGACAGTTTTCTGCTGCCTATAAGAAGTTGCTGGTACGTAATGATATGCTAGATATTGCGAGTGATAACTGCTTCCCCTTCGAATATGTACCAATACTAACTGTACCTAGCTAATGTAATGATGCAGTGAATCAACATTCAGTAAAGATCATAAACACTTCTCTTGTTAAAAGCAGAGCTAAAGATGAAACCACTAAATCAGATAATATAGAGGAAAATGATTACGTGTATATTCCCACTGCTTCACACCTATCAAAGTGCTCCAACAAAATCGTTGCCTACATTGCCGGCTTCGTGGTGCACAGTCTCGGCAAATCTTTGCATTGCGAGGCCTGTATTGACGTTTTGACCTTGGGAGACGCCACTGCCTCCTCCATCCACTCACTCCCTTATCAACCTTAAAACCAAAGGGAGATTAATATATCCGACAGACGACGTAAAGACATTTGTGTAACAAGTGAAAAACTTGTTAGAGAAATCATGGCCAGCACAAAAGCTCCACATTTTATACTGGGAAGAGTGAACTTCCATAAGCTGGTAAGTGCAGTCTTGCAGACTTACGTCAGTAAAAGCTTATTCCTTAATCTTAGATATCATATGTTTGACACAGAGCCCCATGTAAATCACTTACACTTACTAACTAAGGCAGTTGCCGAAAAATATTTGCAGGTGAGTTGTCACTATACTGGGAAACATATCATTGCCAAGTTGCAGGACAGAGTTAGAGTTAGGAGTCGCCAAATATACACAAAACTAATTCAATTCACTGGCCAGTAGCATACACACACACTCTCTCTCCATCTCTCCATGTACATATAGTCATTTAGGTATTATAATTTTTGTACTTATATTTTACTTTTATATGTATTTATTATTTTTATCTTAAAGTAATCGTCCAGACCATTTCATCATTCCTGATTTAATGCAATCAAATTATAGCCATTAGCGAGTATATCAACAATATGTTGTCACTTTTTGCATCCAGTCAGCCGTTTTTTTATAATCCGCAATCAAAATCTGTAAATTCCCCGAGCTTCGGAAACGCTGCTGGCAACTGGCAGACGATGCGCCACGGCTCGGTGACGTAAAAGGAAGAAGGCTCCTCTTCCCGCGCTGATCAGAAGCACGTAAACACAAGAGATAGATATAGTACTTGAAGATTTTTGGATGTTTCAGATAGATTTTTTTTTGCGATATGCCAAATGCATGCATCCTTTATAGGTGCAGCAAGACAGCTGTGCCTTTCTAGAAAAGTTTGCACACGTTTCCGACTGATACGACAACGTTAAATGTGTTGAAAAGATTAGTGCGGCGGACTAGGGCAGATTGGAACGGGAAGTTGAAATTGGCAAGGATTTGTAGTGATACACTCACCACACACACACACACACACACACACACACACACACACACACACACACACACACACACACACACACACACACACACACACACACACACACACACACACACACACACACACACACACACACACACACACACACCACACACACACACACCCACCACACACACTGTCACACACACACACACACACACACCACACACACACACACTCACCACACACACTCACACACACACACTTACTCACTCACTCACCGGCCGGATGCTGTTGTGTTGCTGTGTGTCACCACCATCACTATCACCAATTGTTGTGTGTAAGGGGGTTGTTGTGTGTAAGGGGTTGTTAAATGAGGTTAGGTTAGTAACTTTAGGGGGTTATAGTGAGGTTAGGGTAGTAACTTATAGTGAGGTTAGGTTAGTAACTTTTAGGGGTTATAGTAAGGTTAGGTTAGTAACTTAAGGTTAGTAACAGATAGTTATATATGTTAAACATAACGTACAATAAACATATACGTATAACAATAGTTTGCTCCGCGCGCCTGCCCTCTATATATGTGGATCATACGGGCGGCCGCATCGGGACGGCGGCCGCATAGGGTGGTGACCCACACAACAACCCCTTACACACAACAACCCCTTACACACAACAACCCCTTACACACAACAACCCCTTACACACAACAACCCCTTACACACAACAACCCCTTACACACAACAACCCCGTACACACAACAACCCCTTACACACAACAACCCCTTACACACACAATCCCTTACACACAGCAACCCCCTTAACACACAACAACCCCTTACACACAACAACCCCTTACACACAACAACCCCTTACACACAACAACCCCTTACACACAGCAACCCCCTTACACACAACAATTGGTGATAGTGATGGTGGTGACACACAGCAACACAACAGCATCCGGCCGGTGAGTGAGTGAGTGAGTGTGTGTGTGTGAGTGTGTGTGGTGAGTGTGTGTGTGTGATTGTGTGTGGTGAGTGTGTGTGTGTGGTGTGTGTGTGTGTGTGTGTGTGAGTGTGTGTGGTGAGTGTGTGTGTGTGGTGTGTGTGTGGGTGTGTGTGTTGAGTGTATCACTACAAATCCTTGCCAATTTCAACTTACCGTTCCAATCTGCCCTAGTCCGCCGCACTAATCTTTTCAACACATTTCACGTCGTCGTATCAGTCGGAAACATTTGCAAAGTTTTTTCGAAAGGCACAGCTGTCTTGCTGCACCTATAAAGGATGCATGCATGTGGCATATCGCAAAAAAAAATTATCAGAAACATCCAAAAATCTTCAAGTACTATATTTATCTTTTGTGTTTACGTGCTTCTGATCAGCGCGGGAAAAGGAGCCTTCCTCTTTTTACGTCACCGAGCCGTGGCGCATCGTCTGCCAGTTGCCAGCAGCGTTTCCGAAGCTCGGGGAATTTACAGATTTTCATTGCAGATTATTAAAAAACGGCTGATTGGATGCAAAAAGTGACTATTGTTGATATACTCGCTAATGGCTATAATTTGATTGCATTAAATCAGGAATGATGAAATGGTCTGGACGATTACTTTAAGATAAAAATAATAAATACATATAAAAGTAAAATATAAGTAAAAAAATTATAATACCTAAATGACTATATGTACATGGAGAGATGGAGAGAGAGAGTGTGTGTATGCTACTGGCCAGTGAATTGAATTAGTTTTGTGTATATTTGGCGACTCCTAACTCTAACTCTGTCCTGCAACTTGCCAGTGATCTGCTTCCCAGTATAGTGACAACTCACCTGCAAATATTTTTCGGCAACTGCGTTAGTTAGTAAGTGTAAGTGATTTACATGGGGCTCTGTGTCAAACTATGATCTCTAAGATTAAGGAATATGCTTTTACGACGTAAGTCTGCAAGACTGCACTTACCACCTTATGGAAGTTCACTCTTCCCAGTGTAAAATGTGGAGCTTTTGTGCTGGCCATGATTTCTCTAACAAGTTTTTCACTTGTTACACAAATGTCTATTACGTCGTCTGTCGGATATATTAATCTTAATCTTCCTTTGGTTTTAAGGTTGATAAGGGAGTGAGTGGATGGAGGAGGCAGTGGCGTCTCCCAAGGTCAAAGCGTCAATACAGGCCTCGCAATGCAAAGATTTGCCAAGACTGTGCACCACGAAGCCTGCAATGTAGGCAACGATTTTGTTGGAGCACTTTGATAGGTGTGAAGCAATGGGAATATACACGTAATCATTTTCCTCTATATTATCTGATTTAGTGGTTTCATCTTTAACTCTGCTTTTAACAAGAGAAGTGTTTATGATCTTTACTGAATATTGAGTCACTGCATCATTACATTAGCTAGGTACAGTTAGTATTGGTACATATTCGAGGGGGAAGCAGTTATCACTCGCAATATCTAGCATATCATTACGTACCAGCAACTTCTTATAAGCAGCAGAAAACTGTCTGACTGTGGGATTATTATTGCTTCCTCCCATATGCCTTACTTTCCCAAAAAACTGTTATATATGGTCTTGACTTAATTTATACGTCTTAAAAAACTTAAGTGTTGAACCATTAGATGCAATTAAGTTTTCATGTAAGATCTGAAAACTCCGTATACAAAAAATAAATCCAAGAAAGCCTGTTTTTCGATTTGACTTCAGAATCTCCAATCCATCAAATAATTTAAGTGATCTAATATACGTTTCTGCTTTCACCAAAAAATATTTTACATTATCTGGATTTTCCTTTTGAATTGGAGACCTGTAGCCACTTGCATTCAAATTCCTGGAATTCATTATGTCAAAAACAGTGTTGAACATCATAATGAAATTTATAGTAGCTTCACAGCCCTCAAAATTACTAATTTGTTCCTGCAGACAAAATCTCAATGAATTAGCAACTTATTCACTGAGTAACTGTGCTGCTAATTTAACCTAATTTTTTTTCTTCTCCACACAACATGTGCAACTCTCAGTTTATTCCTTAAATGAAGCTGTTCGTGGTGTAGAAGTTCATGCAACCTTTCAATGAAGTCCCACTGCACGAAATTTCCACTCTCATCGACCAACACCTTCTTATCACCAAAACAGTTCCTCACAAGTTTTAACATGTGACAAAGATGGAGAAGCACACACACTGGTTGCTCTGTCACTGGGTGTTTAAAAGCTGGTTCAATAGTGTCAAATGAAAAACTACACCCAAGATTATTAATCACGGCTATATTGGATGCTGCGCCGTCACAAGTTGGAGAAATAACTGTGACGCCTGCAGAATACAGCTTTGTTAAACATTGCGTTACTAAATTGGCTCTCTCCGCAGCACCAAGTCCTTCAATTAGGAAATATCCAACCGGCAACTTGCACATGCCATTCACTGACACAACCATGAATGTTAGAGCCTCTTTAGCTATGGGGAGACTATCGTCTTCAAAACAGTCCCAATGGCAATATATCCATGAAATTTGCATTCTCCATGCTGAATGAATGAATGAAGGGAGCAGCCAGAGTGGGGTAAAGTTTGGTGCATAGTCAGCTAAGTCAGATCAGGGCAAGGGAGCGGCTGCTACCACCAGCCTTTCTGCCAATCCTTGAATGGCTGCCGGCCGACCAGAATGACCTCACTTTTTCCGCGCCTCAGCCTCTCCCCTTATACTACCTCCATGGGTAGACCGCGCTAAGAGGACAGTAGTAGCAGGTGATCACCTCCTCGAGGACCCGAGGACCCACACCGCGTTGGCCCAGCGAGCCTTTACTTGGGCCACGGCAACAGTGTGGAATGCCTTCACGGTTGAGGTGGACGTCGTGACCCTGAACACCCAGCAGGTGAAGGTGGCGGCTCACAGATGGTGCCGCACACATCCACACATCCATCCTTAGTGCCCGTAAGGCACTAAGTGTTATCAATCAATGAATCATTGGGGGCATAAGCCGTGAGGCGCGTCGCCTCGCCCACCCTACGACGCCACTCCCGGGGGTCACCACGCGCCAGTCCCCATGCAGGCTCCTTTCCCATACCCAGCAGCTCTCGACAAGTAACATCAACTTGTCCCAGCCACGAGCCTTGTGGGCGCCCCCTTGGCCTATTCCACGCCGGATTGTCTCTTACAGATACAACCCGATGGGAAGGATTGGTTTCAGGGTAGCGTGCCACATGCCCATATAGCCGAAGTTGGCGCTGACGGACTATGCAGGTAATAGGCCTCGATTCTGTCTCACGGTGCAATCGCTGATTTGACACGTAATCATCCCAGTGATGCCCCATGATTCTGCGAAGACACTTATTACCAAAGGCATCGATTCGTCTCTTCAAGTCGCTATTTAGTGTCCATGTCTCACAACCATAGAGTAGGACAGGGATCACAAGCGACTTGAAGATCCGTATCTTTGTTCTCCTGCATAGGTACCGACAACGCCAAATACTCCGGCTGAGCGAGTCCATAACACCGTGGACTATGCCAATCCGCCGTAAGACTTCTTGACGTGACCCGCCGTCATTATTGACTGCGCTACCAAGGAATGTAAAACTTTCCAAGATTTCAATGTCCTCGCTGCACGCATGAACAGACTGTACTGTTTCATCTAGTAAGCCTCCAAACACCTGGACCTTGGTCTTAAACCAGGAGACCTCAAGTCTCAAAGGCTTTGCCTCCTCATGCTGCACCTGAAAAGCCATCACCAGGACCTCTAGCGACTCAGCAAAGATTACTGCATCATCGGCAAAAAAAAGATCATTGATCTAGGTGTTGCCGACGGATGCTCCACAATCACTTTGATCTACAACTTTGCCCAATACCCAGTCCATACAAGTGTTGAAAAGTGATGGGACAAGGACGTACTTTTACCTCACTCCTGTATTCACAAGAAATAAACTGGATACACCTCCCCCACACTTCACAGCACTCTCAGTCTCAGAATACAGACCAGTCATCAAACCAATAGTCCTTGCAGGAATTCCGCGAAGTCGCAGAAGATCCCAGAGTGACACACGATGCACTGAGTCAAACACCTTCTTGAGATCAACATAGGCTGCAAGCATCCCCTGTCGAAACTCCTGTCGGCGTTCCACCAGGACACGAAGCGCTAGGATACGGTCCGTTGTTGACTTACCAGGCGTGAACCCAGACTGCTGAGGTCTCTGATGCTTCAGCAGATGACTGCGGATCCGTGTCAGCAATAGATGGGCAAGCACCTTGCCTGGCACGCTGAGCAGTGTAATTCCGCGGTAGTTGTTGCAGTCCTGACGGTCTCCTTTCCCTTTCCAGATAGGGACGACCAGCCGCCTTTTCCAGTCAGGAGGAATGGTACCTGATTGCCACACGGCAGTCAGGACAGCATGCAACCCACGGATCATGGCTTCATCCCCAGCTTTGAAGAGCTCCGTACTGATATTACAAACTCCAGCTGCCTTTCCACCCCTCAACTTTGCTACAGCCTCTCTGACTTCGTCAAGAGAGGGTGCGGTTCCGTCAATGGGAGGATCGGCATTCACTGCCCATAACCCAGTGGTGTGAAGCTG
>JACEEZ010009295.1:200000-245000 GCA_016584305.1 Chionoecetes opilio | reverse complement strand
TCACCCTCTCTTGACGAAGTCAGAGAGGCTGTAGCAAAGTCGAAGGGTGGAAAGGCAGCTGGTGTTTGAAATATCAGTGCGGAGCTCCTCAAAGCTGGGGGTGTGGCCATGATCCGCGGGTTGCATGCTGTCCTGACTACCGTGTGGCAATCGTGGACTATTTCTCCTGACTGTAAAAGGGGGCTGGTCGTCCCAATCTGGAAAGGGAAAGGGGACCTTCAGGACTGCAACAATTACCGCGGTATTACACTGCTCAACATGTCAGGCAAGGTGCTTGCTCATCTATTGCTGACACGGATCCGCAGTCATCTGCTGAAGCATCAGAGACCTCAGCAGTCTGGGTTCACGCCTGGTAAGTCAACAATGGACCGTATCCTAGCGCTTCGTGTCCTGGTGGAACGCCGACAGGAGTTTCGACAGGGAATGCTTGCAGCCTATGTTGATCTAAAGAAGGCGTTTGATTCAGTGCACCGTGAGTCACTCTGGGATCTTCTGCGACTTCGCAGGATTCCTGCAAGGACTGTTGGATTGATGACTGGCCTGTACGCTGGGACTGAGAGTGCTGTGAAGTGTGGGGGAGGTGTATCCAGCTTCTTCCCTGTTAATACAGGAGTGAGGCAAAGGTGCGTCCTTGCCCCATCACTTTTCAACACTTGTATGGCCTGGGTATTGAACAAATTTGTAAAACAAAGTGATTGTGGAGCATCCCTCGGTAACACCAAGATCACTGATCTTGTTTTTGCCGATGATGCAGTAATCTTTGCTGAGTCGCTGGAGGTTCTGGTGATGGCTCTCGAGGCGCTGCACGAAGAGACAAAGCCCTTAGGACTTGAGGTCTCCTGGCTCAAGACCAAGGTCCAGGTCTTTGGAGGCTTACTAGATGAAACAGTACAGTTGTTCATGCGTGCGGCGAGGACATTGAAATCTTGGAATGTTTTACATACCTTGGTAGCGCAGTCCATAAATGACGGCAGGTTACGTCAAGACGTCTTACGGCTAATTGGCATAACCCACGCTGTTATGGACTCGCTCAGCACGAGTATTTGGCGTTGTTGGTACCTGTGCTGGACAAAGATCCAGATCTTCAAGTCGCTTGTGATCCCTGTCTTACTCTATGGATGTGAGACATAGACACAAAATAATGACTTGAAGAGGCGAATCGATGCCTTTGGTAATAAGTATCTCGGCACAATCATGAGGTATCGATGGGATGATTACATTTCAAATCAGCGATTGCATCGTGAGACTTAATCAATTGTTATTATCTGCATAGTCCGTCAGCGCCAACTTCGGGCTGTTCTTTGGCTGTTCGGCAGGCAACATGCAGCTTCGGCATGCTTCGAGCATGTCGCCCGCTACCCTGAAACCGATCCTTCCCACCGGGTTGTTTCTGTAAGAGACAATCCGGCGTGGAGGAGGCCAAGTTGGAGCCTTCGTGGAGGAAGGCCCACAAGGCTCGTGGCTGGGGCAAGTTGATGTTTCCTGTCGAGAGTTGCTTGGTATGGGAAGGGAGCCTGCATGGGGACTCGCGCGAGGTTACCCTCGGAATGGCGTCGTAGGGTGGGCGAAGCGACGCGCCCACCGCCATATGTCCTCAATGATTAATTTATTGAATAATGCGATAATTCCTGAAGTACACTATATTAACCAAAACAAACCAAACCACTTGAACTCAACCCAAACTTCCTATCGCTCACTCCTGTCGTCATCCTAGCTCATTTTCTCATCTCCACAATGAGTACATAATATTTCAAGAAGTATGGAAAGGTAGATCATACAAAAATGGACTAATGACGATCTCAATCACTTTCTTAAAGTAAGAAAAATACAACAATCATGGTATAACAAAGATGTTTTTGTTTTCATGATTGAGTATGTTAACCACATCTTACTAATGCAAGAGTTAACCAGTATCCGCACTCTTTTATCCATTTCACTCGTAAACTCAAACACTCTCTTCCCATCCTTGCCGTTTCTATTTTTTTCAACTTTATGGGTTAAGTCATTTCAAGAAAGAAGTATCAAGATGCCTCCCGAACTAGATTGACCCCCCTTCTATTATGGAAGTCCCCTACTATCTTCTCTATAGAGTCTGTCACCTAACAGGCTTGCTATTGCTGGCTGAAAGTACAGGCATTATTCAGAATAACTTGCAGAGACACGTTAAGTGTTTTCTTCGCGCTTAGCTCTCGCAATGAATGGTGAAAAAGTAATGACATCTTTGCAAGGCGGAATCCTCTTTCCCTTTTTCTGTGATCTTCTGCGACTTCGCGGGATTCCTGCAAGGACTATTAGTTTGATAACTGGCCTGTACTCTGTTCAGTTGAAAACTCAACACAGCCGCTGCACCCCACTACAGAACCGTTCACATCTCCACGACTCGCGACCAGTCACGACTTGCTGAGTCATGTTGTGGTCGGCACCGGTCGCAGTATTTCCTACTTTACTGAAGGCGCTACCCACAGAGGCATCCGTGCGCCCATTTAGTAAAGATGAGGAGGATTACATTGCTAATCAATTTCTCACTTTGTGTGAGGATGTCATGAAAAACTCGAATGTTTACAGGCCAGCAGATAAAAGAGCTTTCATTCGATCCAGATAGCAACCGATTTTTTTTTTTACATCACAAAGGACTGATAAGGGCACAAACAAAGTAACAAAAAGCCCGCTGATTTGCCAGTCCTTATATAGATGACCGTCAGAGAATAAATCAAGGGATGTGGGTTAATTTAGTTTGGAAGATGTCTTGTTACTCCTCTCTTGAAGAAATTTTAGTCAGAAAGGAAGGTGGAAAAATAGAAGGGGGTAGCCATTATTTTGGAAAAAACTAGTAATATAGTATTAGTAATTTCCAAAATAATGGCTACCCCATCAAATTAATTGAAACAACCATATCCAAATTCCTAAATGAAAACTTCAACCCCAAGTCGAACGAACCCGAACCCATATTAGACACACACTATATTAAACTTCCATTTTACGGCCATCTCAGTTACACCATTCGAAAAAAACTCAATGATCTACTTAAGTTACATCTTCCTAACTCAAAATTTAAATTTATTTTTACTAATTAATTTACCTTAAGAACACATTTCAAATATAAAGACTCTATACCTAAAGCCCTTATTTCTAACATAATTTACGAATTCAAATGTTCTAGCTGTAACGCTAGATACGTCGGCGAGACAACAAAGAATCTAATCCTTAGGCTTTCTGAGCATAAAGATGTTTCTGCACGTACTGGTCGACCCATTTCTTCACCTTCGCAATCTGCAATCCGCTCACACTCACATGATTTAGATCACCCTTTTTCTATGAATGACTTCAGTATCCTATCCAAGGCACACTACCCTAGTGACACTAAATTATTAGAATCCATACACATCAAGCATTTGTCCCCTGATCTTAATAACTAAGTCACTTCACACCAACTACATATACTCAAATTATTATCACACTGTTTCGATTGTCCGACTCTCGTTTCGATCGCCACACACGAGCTGAAATGTTACCCGCAAACTATTGTTCATTCAGTCCTCTGCCAACTCAGACAGCATACACACCAAGGTCCGTTAAGTATAAATTGTATTTTATTTATTATTTATTATTTTTAGATAATATAGGATTATTTTATTGTTTTAAAAAAAATTCTTTTAGATGTTCGCTTTTTAGCAGTATAGTATATTAATTTTTTTAACTATTTTAGCCTGATGATGCCAAGTGTCTTTTGGCGAAACGTTGCGCATAAACAACCCCAAGAATGACGAGTGTCTTTGTCACCCTGAAATGTCAAGATATATATATATATATATATAATATATATATTATATATATATATATATATATATATATATATATATATATATATATATATATATATATATATATATATATATATATATATATATATATATATTGGATAAATAGATTGTTATGATAAAGCCGGAATATACGCAATTTGAAATGTCCGCATTAAATATATGATTTTTCACTTTCACCAATGATATTGATTACACAACTGCTGTGCTTGTCCAACACTAATTATGTAATGTTTATGGCACATCTGAAAATTGCTTTGGTTATTGAATGGGTAACATTTACTATATTAAAAACCTAAAGTAATGGTAGAAAGATAAATAACGAGTCATTTTACACGAGGTTAAGATTCTTGAGTATACATCGTATCACAACATCTACAATAGATTTACCTTAACTATTCAATCATTACCTCAGTTAGGTTAACTGTTAAGTCAAGCAGCAGCAAGTAGAGGCTCCCCGCGTAGATCTAAGTGAGCGGATATTGTCCCTGCGCTGCTTTTTATCGACGGGGCCGCGTTGAGGTGCGTCCTCTCATTGACCACGCTGACGCAGAACTTTGTTTTCACACATCTGAGATTTCTTTTGACTTTTAGGAAATCATGAATTAGAGATTAGATAATCCTTTGTCATTACCTGTAAACAGTCTTCCTGCATGCAAAACCATTACCAGAGGTGGGCGAGAGCGATACTTAGTGCGATACTGCGATACTACTATCGCACCGCCAAAAAAGTATCGCAGTATCGCAGTATCGCAAAGCATTAAAAAGTAGCGGAGTATAAGTATCGCAACTCAAGTATCGCATTAAATTTCCCGCGATACTTTAAAAGACTGTTTTATATTTTAAATAAAACTTGTCAGTTTAAAAATAAATATATTACAATGTTTTAATGTGCCTAAACTGTATTTTAAGTAAAATAGATCTTTTTTTGGCTAACACAGTGTTTTCTTAGGTAGCAAAGTAACGCAAAGCTAAATATTTGGTATCGCAGTATCGTTGCGATACTATCGCTTTAAGAAAAAAGTATCGGTAGGGGAGTATCGCAGTATCGCGTATCGTTTTAAGAAAATCCGAAAAAGTAGCGGAGTATCGCGTATCGAACTAGCGGGAAAAAATTATCGCAGTATCGTTATCGCACTACCAAAAAAAAGTATCGCGCCCACTTCTGACCATTACTGCAAAGTCTACGCCAAAGTAAAAAATATATCATTTGTCTATTTATATACCATAACCAAAAAAAATCCAAATATCTAGGCAGAGCTCTTTTTCAATGTAAACAAAAAATATTGACATACAAGAATACACTTATTACATAGGGCACATAATCCATTATGATACATGCATGTATGATACATGGGTACTCCGTAGTATAGTGGTTAGCACGCTTGGCTCACATCCGAGAAGTCCCGGGTTCGATCCCTGGGCGGAGCGAAGATAGATGGGCGGTCTTTCTTAAAACACGAGCCCCTGTCCACCCAGCAGTGAATGGGTACCGGGTGTTAGCCGGGGGTTTGTGACCCCCCTCCCGGGGCAGCGTTAGATCACTATGGCTCTGATGAATTATCCTCTAAACAAACAAACAAACAAACATACCTGTAAATACTGTAAACTCATTTACGCATTTTCATATATAGATGGAAAAATCATATGCACATATTCATATGTACACACAAAATAAACATTTCACATTTAAACAAACACACACACACGCACACACTAAGTAGCTTGGTGGGTTAGAGCGTCCATTCTGTGGTTCGGCGTTCCTGGTACCGTTCCCGGGGATTTTTCACTCGGGGAGAAATTCGGGCAGCTACTGTCTCCCTTGAGTAAGAGGATGGGTGTGTGTGGTGAGATTTCAGCATTACCCATACATCGGTCCTAAGAGCTCCAAGCTCTCTCCGGCAGGGTAAAACTGGCGATCGCGAGACAGCTCGCATGGACAAGACCGTGGTGATTGCACACACACACACACACACACACACACACACATACACACGCACACACTGTCACGACGTGACTACTGTGTTTTCTATTATCCTCTATTTTGTACAATAATATTGTTTATTCCATGTTTTAGTCTTAGTATATTTTCTTTTAATATGTGCCTTTATATATATGTAGTAATGTCTTTGTGATCTCGCGCCGTGGTACAATTCATTAGTCATGCGTGAAGTTTCCTGTTTTTTTTGTTTTCTGTAATGAGGTCTAGTTAAGGAGGAGGAGGAAGCCATTTTGAGAGCTTTCCGAGCGAAAAGGGATATTTTAATTTATGCTTCTTTTTACCTACCATACTTCTTTATTCTACATCGCTTGGTAAATATTAGGTATGCAGGGTCATACCATTATTTAGGGCAGGGGTGGGGAACGTCCGTCCGTATAAGGCCCGCAAAACCATTTGGTCCGGCCCTGCCAAGGCAACCACAGACGAGACTCGAAATCCAATAAATCTAGGAGCTTTTTTTTCATACCAACATAAATTGTTATTAATTGCATGCATACTACTTATAACGTAAATTTTAAGGGACAAGCATGTCCATTACGGGACGGATAGGACACATAGATGATGGGACAGACACGTATAATTCACGTATGGCTCTCGTCGGCTAAAAAAAGCAGGCTGGTTTTTAAGTTGATAGTTTTATATGGCTCGCGAATGATGTCATGAATATCCAAATGGCCCTTTGGTAGTAAAATGGTTCCCCACCCCTGATTTAGGGAAGTAAGCCCGAGGCCCAGTTTTATTGAACGGGGCCGGTATTTCGATAATAATTACTATATATTTTTTTTATTGTTATCAGGCCGAGATACTCAATCAATCATTGGGGGCATACGCCGGGGGGCACGTCCCCACTCTACGACGTCACCCCCGGGGGTCACCACGCGCGAGTTCCCATGCAAGCTCCTTTCCCATAGCAAGCAGCTCTCGACAAGAAACGTCAACTTGTCCCAGCCACGAGCCTTGTGGGCGCCCCCTTGACCTCATCCACGCCGGATTGTCTCTTACAGATACAACCAATGGGAAGGGTCGGTTTCAGGGTAGCGTGCCACATGCCCATATAGCCAAAGTTGGCGCTGACGGACTATGCAGATAATAGGTATCGATTCAGTCTCACAGTGTAATCGCTGATTTGGCACCTAATCATCCCAGCGATACCCCATGATTCTGCGAAGACACTTATTACCAAAAGCATCGATTCGTCTTTTCACGTCGCTATTTAGTGTCCAATGTCCATGTCTCACAACCATAGAGTAGGACAGGGATCACAAGCGACTTGAATATCCGGATCTTTATCCTCCTGCACAGGTACCGACAACGCCAAATACTCGTGCTGAGCGAGTCCAAAACACCGTGGGCTATGCCAATCCGCCGTAAGACTTCTTGACGTGACGCGCTGTCATTATGGACTGCGCTACCAAGGTATGTAAAATTTCCCAGATCTCAATGTCCTCGCCGCACGCATGAACAAACTGTACTGTTTCCTTTAGTAAGCCTCCAAACACCTGGACCTTGGTCTTAAGCCAGGAGACCTCAAGTCCCAAGGGGTTTGCTTCCTCGTGCAGCGCCTCGAGAGCCATCACCAGGACCTCCAGCGACTCATCAAAGATTATTGCATCATCGGCAAAAACAAGATCAGTGATCTTGGTGTTGCCGAGGGATGCTCCACAATCACTTTGATCTACAACTTTGCCCAATACCCAGTCCATACAAGTGTTGAAAAGGGATGGGGCAAGGACGCACCCTTGCCTCACTCCTGTATTAACAGGAAAGAAGCTGGATACACCTCCCCCACACTTCACAGCATTCTCAGTCCCAGAGTACAGACCAGTCATCAAACTAACAGTCCTTGCAGGAATCCCGCGAGGTCGTAGAAGATCCCAGAGTGACTCACGATGCACTGAGGCAAACGCCTTCTTGAAATCAACATAGGCTGCAAGCATCCCTTGTCGAAACTTACGTCGGTGTTCCACCAGGACACGAAGCGCTAGGATACGGTCCGCTGTTGACTTACCAGGCGTGAACCCAGACTGCTGAGGTCTCTGATGTTTCAGCAGATGACTGCGGATCCGTTTCAGCAATAAATAGGCAAACACCTTGCCTGGCACGCTGAGCAGTGTAATACAGCGGTAATTGTTGTAGTCCTGACGGTCACCTTTCCCTTTCCAAATTGGGACGATCAGCCCCCTTTTCCAGTCAGGAGGAATGGTACCTGATTGCCACACGTAAGTCAGGACAGCATGCAACCCGCGGATAATGGCCTCACCCCCAGCTTTGAGGAGCTCCGCACTGATATTACAAAGACCAGCTGCCTTTCCACCCCTCATCGTGACGGAGCAGGGAAGGAGGTAGTGACCGGCGGGCAGCCTCGCCTTCCTCCTCCTTCTTCCCCTTCTTCCTACCCCGCTCCAACATGTTGCCAGGTAGCCTTTTACAGTATTGCTGATTACAGCCCTGCTGCTCTCATGTAGTACTGCTTATTTGGTAAATAAAATGTCCATTAATACCAATTGTGTCGTTAAAAGATAAAGTAATGTTCCATTACTAGTCAAAATTATGATTAAATAATTCAAACTTTCACCGAGTGGCAACCGCGAATGCACCTCCATACGTTGCATTCGCTGTGATACCGGCCGCCGTGATTTGTCTCACTTCATCTCATGTCTAAAGGAAGCTTCAAAAAGCATATGTGTATAGAACATTTTATACCTAGAATTATACTTTATATCACCTGTATCAATATTTGCAGAAACTTGTGTTACACCCTGTATTAGGTAGGTTTCCTTTCTTAAGTAGTAATTGCGGGCCGTTAACGCCCGAGGTTTTCAAACGCGGCTTGACCCAGCCAACGTCGCGTATATAAGGTGAGCGGTGACCCCGCTCACCCTCACTCCCTGCTGACCTGTGACCTCGCACACTTCCCTCCGCCAAGCTGTGACGAGGAACTATGCGGGCCACATGGTCGGAAAGGGTATATTGTAGTGTTGTGTGTGGCGAGGGAGACGATGGGGTATAATATAAGGTAAGTTAAGTATGTTCTCTCTCTTTTAGCCAACTGTAGGAACGTTACTTTGTTATCTTTTGCTCCGCGGCGTCGAGGTTTTGTTAAAGGGTATGCTGTCGATAGGATAGTTTTTTTTTTTTATGGATAGATAGTACGGTGACCTTTCTTGGCGTGTGATTTCGGCCGCTATTGTTTTAATGAACGTATTCCTTGCACTGTGTGTGTTTTGTGTCTGGCTTTGCAGCCAGATTTTTCTCTTTCATTTTGTTGTGAAAGATACGTTCCTTTTGTGTGTCAGTCAGGGATAATTTTGCCGTCCAATTATTTTCATTTAGTATTTTAATTTTTGTCTTGTTCATTTTAGTGAGTTTGCTTTGGTTTAAACTCACTCTACTGCAAGTCGCTTGAGCGTGTACATCCTTAAAATCTTTACTGCATATTCTGGTCAATATCAGTGTTAATAAGTTAAATGTAAATAAAGTTTTAAAGTAGTTTCTGTATCTATCGTGTTTTTCTTTTTCTTATTTACTTCTGTGTTCAGTTCTTTTATTTGTGTCTATTTATTTTATTACTTAAATTAATTACCTATTGGTTTATTGTTGTTTTTTTCTTCTGAAAATCGATTCCCTTCGAACTTGGATTTCTCTTAGTTTTAATAGTTTTCAAAAATTATCATTATCTTAGTCATTACCTAAAGGGGAGATCGTGACAACACACATACACACTCCGGTGTATACTTGGGGTACACCGGAGTGTAGTGGTTAGCACGCTCGGTTCACAACCGAGATGTCCCGGGTTCGATCCCCGGGCGGAGCGAAGAGAGATGGGCGGTTTTCTTAAACCCCGAACCCTTGTCCACCCAGCAGTGACTGGGTACCGGGTGTTAGCCGGGGTTTGTGACCCGCCTCCCGGGGTGGTTGCTTCGGCCAACACTAAGCACTAAGGATGAATGATAAAATGTAGATATGGAGACGGGGCCATACGAGTGTAGCTCATGCCCTGTAATATACAACTAAATGAATACCCACACCCACACACACACACACACACACACACACACCTCAGGCTCAACACCCACCAGACGGAGTGAATGCCACTGTCCTGAATGGTCCAAATCAGCTGATGGAACGACGATCTACCTTTTTGTGTTAGTGGCAAATGCTTAGAAATACACAAGGGATCACGTCTCGTGAGTAGAGACATAATTAGTTTGTTGAAAAGCTTGTATCTACAGTTCTGCAGTTCAGCCGATCAGTTCTACAGATGGAGGCGGTGTGTTTACATGTCCCGCCATGGCGGAAGGTAATGATAGTGATACCCCGACAAAAGGACGGCATGAACTTGAAGATTTCTCCTCTGGAGTACGAAATGATGGCATCAACATAAGGCGTATTGCTCATATAGAGAATCTGGCTTGATCTTGATCTTGATCTTGATCTTGAGTTGGGAGTCACCCAGCTGATGCTGTCGGTGAAGCCTTTGGTCCGGCGTTCTCCCACACATGTAGTATTCTGTTGGGAAAGAAGCAAAAGGGGGAAGCAAAACTAGGGGTTTCATTTTCCCCTCATGCCTCTCCCAGTACCACACCCACACGGGGTCTCCCATCACTGAGGGGCCCCCTGCCTCTCATGCTCTCTCCTACGTGCTCTCCAACAATTCTCCAAGAATTCTTTTACACTCTCAATCACACGACTGTCACTCCTCCACTCAGCACACAACCCCAGCAGGTACTCCATCTCCACACTCCTGTCTCTCATCTCTCTCCATTCTTCCACTCCGACCTCTCCTACCACTACCTCCAACATCTTTGTTCTAGCATACTCATACCGTTCACATTCCAGCATTAAGTGTTCCACGGTTTCATCCACTCCTGTCACACACATCACACACACCTTGCTGCCACCATTCTTCTATCTGTACATACGACTATTTACCTCCAACGACTTTGTCCTGGCTCTGAAGAGTAAATCCCCTCCATAGCCACCATCATAGAACCTTTAATTCCGTGGCTGGTCTTTTCTCCTGTAGCTACCATTCCAACGTTGATTTCTCACTCATTCCCCTCAGCCATTCTTCTTTCCCTTTCTCTTCCACTCTCCTATTTATTTCCTTTTTGCACACAGCCATACTCCCATGTCTCATCACTCCTGTCACAAACATTCCCAGTTCACCTGTCCATTTTTCCACTTTTACTGAGTCTTTCATCCACTTCCCATACATATTCCAGTCCCAAACCTTACTTGCCCACTTGCTGTCATCCATTCGTTGCAGTCTAGCTCTGTACCTCAGTCCTGCCTTTGCTATCCTCTCTCTGAACGTGCTCCATCCCATGTCTCCTCTAATCGCTTCCACTGCCACATACCTATTGGCTCCTAATACTATTCTGCCTTCTGGCTGATAGTAACGCATTAGATCTCGAGCATGTTTGGCAGAAGATCCAGGAGTTAGAGAGAGGTAAAGTATCTTATTACAGAGACCCTAGAGAGAGGTAGCCAACAACAAAACGAGTTAAGCACTGTCTTGGTCTTAAACCATGACCAGGCTAAGGCCATTAATGAGCTCAACATGAATAATGCCAAGGCTGCAAAGGAAATAGGACAGCTTAAAGAGGACAACAGAAATATAGAAAAAGTTTGGTGAAATTAAGGGGGAGCAAAAATAATGGAGAAAGTTGCACGAGGAGGAATAGGTTGACTTTAAGAAAATGTTCAACAATGTGCACCAATTAAAAGAGAACCAAGACAATGTAGAAAAACAAGTTAGGATTCTAAAGACCAGGGAAAATTTGATACAAGATGCAGCTAAAAAAATAGAGATGTGTGATTATAACAGGATTAAAGGCGACACCCATGTCAGAAAGAACAGATAGAGAGCAGGTTGAACTTGCGGTGGCTAAGGAAATTTTGTCAACCGTATCGGTGGAAAATGTGAAAGCCTAAGGTAAAATTGAAGAAATTTATCGAATGGGTGATTTTGAAGTAGGTGAAGCAAGGCCGATGAAGGTGAAATTTCGAGCCCAGATTACATTAAATGAGTTAATGAACAAGAGGTTGAAACTTGCTGGTAGAAAAAATTCAAACAGTATGGTTGAGAAGGGATACCAATAAGGAGGAAAGGGCAAAGATCAGGGAACTTTTACAAGAGGCCAAGGAAATAAACAAACAGAGAACGGAGGAGGAGAAGGCAAAGTTCTACTGGCGAGTGATGGACATGAGTATCAAGAAATGGTATCGGCAGAGAGAAGGAGTGAGAGGCATTGGTGGGCAAACTGGGTAAAGAATCTAAAAATAGTATATGCCAACGTAGATGGGTTGAGATCAGCATAGAGAAAAATTATTTCATGAAGAACGAGGAACCAGATGTGTTGTGCTTGGTGGAGACAAATTTGAGCAATGAGGTGGAAACACAATTGGGAGATATAACCTGCGTAGAAGAGACCGAGACAATAAAGTAGGAAGAGTTATCATTGAAGTTAAAAACGAATTTAAAGTATTTAAAGTTAAGATAGGAGAAAGAACAGCAAAATTTATTCAAATAAGCTTAGAAACTAGTAAGCTAGGAAAAAGAGATATTGTCGTGGCATACGTTCCACTAAAAACTAGATCATGCAGAGGTAATGAATATCAAAAAATGTTGAACGACACAACCAGACAATTGGGGAAACTAATGGTGACAAGTGCTGACATTATTTTAAGGGGTGACTTCAATTGTAAGGAAGTAAACTGGAAGAAGTGCTCTGCAAAAAGAAGTGATGACTCATGGAGTAACAACTTAACAAGTTACATCATTTAGTAATGAATAATGTGATGAACCAATGGGTTGACCAAGAGAAAGATTCTGAGGAGAGGACACACCCGCAAGACTGGAAAAAGAGATAGAGTTGTTGCATGGAACCAATGGAAAAGAAAGATGAATAAAAAAAATAATAGTACAAGAGAAGAATACAAGAGAACTATAAATGAATAAGTAAGAATCCGCAAAGACGAAGGGAGTAATTTTGAAAGAGGTATTATAAAAAAAATGCAATAACGAACCCAAAGTTTTTTAAAGGTTTGTCTATGGAAACTTAATACAAAAATAATTAATTAACAAGCTGAAAGTGAAAGGGATAGTTTACGATGAAGTAACACAAGACGTAGTTATGAATGAATGATTTCATGAAGTTTTCACTGAAGAAAATTAATAAATGAATTCCCTGGAAGGAGAGGGTAGGAAACGAATCATAGTTCTAAGTGATATAGAAGAGGAAATGCAATAAATTATGATATTATTGGAAATCCAAAAAAGAAATAAAACACCAAGTTCAAGCTGGATTTTGAAGGAATGTTAGGAAAAATTGGTGGACAAAATACACAATCTATTTACCTGTTCCCAAAATTAAAGTAAAGTAACTCAAACGTTAAAAAGAGCGTCAATTGTCCCCATATATAAAGGGGGAAGCAAGGAGGAACCGCTGAATTACGGACGGGTCTCCTTAACCTATTGTGTAGCTGGAAAACTATGTGATAAGAAAGTAGGAGACAGATGGGTTAAATTTTGAGAAAATGGATAACATGTACTCGGGATTGAACTCACTACTCCAAGACACTAACCACTCGGCCACCGCTTCCCCGAACATTATTGTATTATTGTTATATTTACTCTTATTATTAATATCCGTATTATTGTTATTTTTATTAATATTATGAATTTAGAGAGAGAGTGTGTGTGTATGAGAGAGAGAGAGAGAGAGAGAGAGAGAGAGAGAGAGAGAGAGAGAGAGAGAGAGAGAGAGAGAGAGAGAGAGAGAGAGAGAGAGAGAGAGAGAGAGAGAGAGAGAGAGAGAGAGAGAGAGAGAGAGAGAGAGAGAGAGCGCGTGTTGTGTGTAATAATAATCATAATAGTAATAGAAGCAATAATCATGATAATAAAAATAATAATAATTAATGGTTTATTGTAAAGGCAATCAGCGACTGAAAATATACAGGTGGGGGGATTATGATAATAATAATAATATAAACATGGACTAATGCTACAACTAAACTTGAAGTAACATTAACTCTTACTAAACAACTATATACCTTTATACAAAACTATTTACCCTTAGTTCATGGCACGCACAATATATACCGCATAATAGTTGTATATATGTAATGCCAGGATTTTGATACATGTAATGCCAAGATTTTGATATGTGTAATGTCTTAAGAACAATTTTTTTTATTATTCTAGGCTCGGTGAGCATATGTACAGGTGGGGAGATAGGAAGTTTTTTATTCCTTGTAACAGATCTTTCATTTTTTTTCTTGCCTTCCCTCCTTCCTGTCTCTTCCATCATTCGTTCTCCCCCCCCTCCCCTCCGTAAAACCAACTCAAACCAGTTATTTCTGCGGTCATTTAAATTCGCGGGATTTGTTTTCTCATAAAACAAATGACAACGAGATTCAAGAACAACGTTATTCTATGAATCAACAACATTCAATTCTTAGGGTAATTTGAGGATTCAGAGTAAAGACCTTCCGTAAGCCCAGGACATCAGGAAGTGTCCGCGATAACGCTAAAATTATACTCGTCTTTTTATCGGCAGAAGGTTCTAGAAGCATTTTTTTCCCTGGGAAAATAGTGCGAAAGCTTAATTCGGCTTTGAGTTAAAAACGAGAGTTAAATTGTTCTTTTCCGTCAAAATTTTCCTCAGCGATTGACAGACTTTATTACACTATTGTTCATAAAGCATTCCTTTTACCTTCATAATCTCACTCGGTTAGTAATCATTCCATGTCGATATTATTAAGTCATGAAGTGTATCTTTCGAACACTTGCTTTTTTCCCGCGCGGGAGGGCCACCCGCCACACAGAGCCGTTAACCCTCACTCTGTTCCCGGCTCTCATCCAAACAGGTGGGTGTACAGTTTTCTCCTCCTCGTTAGGAATCCATTCCCTATATAAGAACATTCACTTGTATATTAATTAATATATACTCGTGTATCTTTCCTCGTCGTGTTAACTGAGACTCTGTTCCCGGCTCTCATCCAAACAGGCGAAACCGGCTGCAACCCTTTCATCCCTGCCACATGGTGTACACAAACATACACCACTCTTACTTTTCCCCCCTCATTCTTCGTTAATCTTTCTGTGATGTATTTATTGCTTGGTTATATAGGAAGGAAATAGGAACGCGATCGCCAGAAATGTGTTAAAATAGTTTCGTAGTAGATAGAAAAAACACGGTGAGATGTGTATTTCTCAGTGCATACCCACGTGAATCAGAAAATATACGGGAGGAAAGGGTGTGACCTACAGTGTTCACTCGTGTCAGTTGGGAATTTTTCTCATAGGAAACGAAGGTCATCTGAATGATCTCTCGAGTGTAAGAGTCGTTCCCGACTATAAACTAAGTCTCTACAAATATGTCAAGGAAATTAGTGAATTGATCTACATGTAATACACCCTCAATGGTTCTTCAATGTTCCATTAACATATAGCGTCAACTTTCGTGTAGACGAGTGTTTGGGGTTAATAAACATAGTTTCTGAGGCAAGTGATTTTTATGTAGTTAATCCACCCAGGTGACATGCAAAGTGTGTCGAGGAAATACTTACTCGCAGTCCTCCGAACTTAATTACGTGTTAACTCGGCAAAATATTCAGGTGAAATATACAATCCACGTTACTCTCTTGTCGATAAATATTAACATTCTCTTCAAGAGTTAGACTTTAAGGATAAATCTTGAACTGGTGGCAGCATACTTATAATATAATTATTCATTTCTTGTTGTCGTAATACGGCTGGGTTTCATTGGAGGAGCAAAGTAATCATCATTTCCAGACCGCAGTTTACAGCAACACACTGGTGACAGGGCGGTGGGATTTTATTTCCTAAAAATTACAGCACACCAGAATTTCACCTGATAATAACAAGATAAAGTCACCCGCAGAAAATATGTTAAAAGTCTCATTGGTGGGACACAGTCAACTTCCCCAATCACTGGATGTCCCAGAAGCTGAAATTAAAATTTTCAGAGCTCCTGGAGGAAGGGCAAATTCTTTTTTCTCAAATGTTAGACTAAATAGGGTCGTGGAATGGCCACATGATTTGTGCATCTTATGGCTCGGTAGTAACGATATTGCCGACGGTATAGATCCCGGTCTCTTGCTGACACCATTAAAGAAATTACGCGCACCATAGAGAGAGATTGTGGTGCTGTGGTGTGCATCTGTTTGGTAGAAACCCGCATTTATTCAGAAAGAGGACCCATTAGCACAGATGACTATAAAAAAGTACAAAATTCAATAAATAAGAGAATAAAAAGATCAAGGAGAAACCAAGTCATACATTTCAATACCTCGCTATACGTAAACACCTTGGCATCCGACGGTGTTCATTGGATAAATGAGGGAAGTAGTAAAGTAAATGATAAATTGATAACAGTAATCAGAGGTCACCTATAAATGAAGGAAATAGAAACAGTGGAGAACCGCACTTATTAGCCACGGAAAACCCGAGTGTCCTCCCAGTTGACCGACGGAACACGGGAATCGAGTCCCTACCCGCGGCTATAAAAGGTATTTCTCCAGCGTCATCATGAGTTGGGAGGATTCCACATTTCACGGGATGAAAACGGAGGAGGAGGAAGAAGATACAGACATAGTGAGACAATTAGAAAGTTTAGTAGAAGAATTAAGAGCACAACTAAGTACACATAACCCTTTCCATAACCCTCACTTATCCATGACTAGCGTGAAAGAGGGACTCACCAAATCCCGAGACATTACAGTACTAGAATTATTTATTTATTTATTTATTTATTTATTTATTTATTTATTTATTTATTATGATTTTTATTTTTTTTACATCACAGGGAACTGGCCAAGGGCACAACAAAAATGGGTAACACAAAGCCCGCTTAGTTGCCAGTCCCTACAAAGAAGACTAAGAGAATAAAATAAAAACAAAGGGGTAGGCCAATTTAGTTCGGGAGGTGTCTTGTTACTCTTCTTTTGAAAAGATTTAAGTCATAGGAAAGTGGAAAATTGAAACAGGAAGAGAGTTCCAGAGTTTACCAGTGAAAGGGATGAAAGAGTAAAGATACTGATTAATTCTTGCATTAGGAAGATGGACAGAATAGGGATGGGAATGAGTAGAAAGTCTTGTGCAGTGAGACCGCAGGAGTGGGGGAGGCATGCAGTTAGCAAGTTCAGAAGAGCAATGAGCATGAAAATAACGGTAGAAGAGAGCAAGAGAAGCAACATTGCGGCGGTGATTTAAAGATTGAAGACAGTCAGTCAGAGGAGAGGAGTTGATGAGACGAAAAGCTTTTGACTCAACCCTGTTTAGGAGAGCTGTATGAGTGGATCCTCCCCAAACACGTGAGACATACTCCATACATGGGCGGATAAGGCCCCTGTAGAGAGCAAGCAATTGGGAGGGAGAAAAAAAAGGACGCAGACGCCACAGCACACCTAACTTCTTAGAAGCTGTTTTAGCAAGAAATGAGATGTGAGATTTCCAGTTCAGATTTTTAGTAAAGGATAGTCCTAGAATGTTCATTGTAGAAGAAGGAGACAGTTGAGTGTCATTGAAGAAGAGGGGATAGTTATCTGGTAGGTTTTGTCGAGTAGATAGGTGAAGAAATTGGGTTTTTGAGGCATTGAACAAAACAAGGTTTGCTTTGCCCCAATCAGAAATTATAGAAAGATCAGAAGTTAGGCGCTCGGTGGCATCTCTCCGTGAATCACTTAGTTCCTGTTGAGTTGGACGTCTAATAAATGACGTTAAAAAATGCAGGGTAGAATCATCAGCGTAGGAGTGGATAGGGCTTTGAGTTAAACTTAGAAGATCATTAATGAATAATAGAAAGAGAGTGGGTGATAGGACATAACCTGGGGAACACCACTATTGATAGATTTAGGAAAAGAACAATGTCCGTCTACAGTAGCTGCAATAGAACGGTTTGAAAGGAAACTTAAGATAAAGGTACAGAGAGAAGGATAGAAACCGAATGAGGGTAGTTTGGAAATTAAAGATTTGTGCCAGACTCTATCAAAAGCTTTTGATATGTCAAGGGCAACAGCAAAAGTTTCACCGAAACCCCTAAAGGAGGATGACCAAGATTCAGTTAGGAAAGCTAGAAGATCGCCAGTAGATCGCCCTTTACGGAAACCGTACTGACGATCAGATAGAAGATTGTGAGCAGATAGATGCTTAAGAATCTTCTTATTAAGTATAGATTCAAAAACTTTAGAAAGGCAGGAAGTCAAAGCTATAGGACGGTAGTTTTGTACACCAACTACAAGGTCTCGACGCAGCGGCACGCCTACAAATGTTCTTTGAGTTAGTAGAACAATGCAGTTCTAGCGATGCCACTCACATCCAAATCGCAAATGGGAGAGTGAGCTCAGAACTTGCAATTTTAATCCACAACTACCAAACAAATCAGAAAATAGAAACTTGGGCAGCACTTAGAAATCTTTTCCAGACCGAGTTCGCCACCGAAGTGAGCATCGATAGAGCATGGCAGGAATTAGAATCAATGGGTTACGATTGGGGCGAATTTCCCCAAGCATTCACCCATCGGTTTATTTGCCAACATGCAGTGATAGCGACCAAATTCCCAAATGAAAAATTCCCCAACCGAGATTAGACCATAAAAAGAAAACTGTGGTACGGCTTACCTCCCGAATCGCGAGAGAGACTAGATGGATTCCTGGATGAGGGATATCCACTAAAAAAATTCATGGACCGCCTCGAGCATGAACGTCAACTGCTCGAAGAGAGGCATACTCCGCGGGTTAACATGATCCCAGAGAATAAGAAAGAAGTAAGAGGAATGATCGAGAAAGAAACAGATAAGCCCATAAATTCCCCAAACCCCGAGGTCATCAAAGATGAGGTGGAGGAGCTGAGAAAAACTTCAAGTTTCTTACTTAAACTTAAGTTCGCGAACTTAAGGCCAGTTTGACACAAGCAAAAAGCGAACGACCCCTAAATCATGAGACACCCACTCGCAAGTATTGCGAATATTGTCGAACGAACTCACATAACCTTTCAGAATGTTGGAGGAAACCCCCGCTGGGCCATTGTTTTGATTGTCGTAAACCTGGATGTCGCAGGGGAGATCGTAGGTGCCCTGGACGCGATCACGAACGCACGGATAATAATAACCAAAACCCGAGTCGCGTCCAAAATAGTGTGGTATGCCATGTATTCCCGTAGGATTTTTGTGCTAAAATTGATTTTTTTTCAGTTCTGGCTTCTATAGGTATCAGATTAACAGAAAAAGATGGGGTCCCAATTTTCAGACCCCGCACCCCCTTTCTGGGGGGTCATTCCTCTTTTGGCACCCCCAGGATTGGTCTCTGGTAACACTAAGCAACAAATTTCAACATTTTCTTTGTTACAGACACGTGAACTACTGATTCCTACTAAATTGCTGATGCTGATGTCAGGTCTGATATCTAAATTTCTCTATCACGTCCAGATTTGGTATAACCGAAACCTCTATTTTTCGTTGTTTTCTCACCCGCTTCTATTACGAAAGCCGTCTAAGCTACTTTTCCATGCCACGTTTTATGCTAGGCATACTTAAATAATGTTAACAGGGTTGTCTTTCCTCCTTTATTCTGGCTTAAGACAGACAGTGGAGATCCACTGGCGGAGTTACCACCCCTGCGCCCAACCATCCACCCAAAGCGCGTTAGTATTTAGCGATACGTCCGATTTTGCGATAATGTCAAAATCGGACGTAAAATCAATCAGTTATTCATCAATGTCCATATTTGAAATGTCCTCCCGAATAGCGTTTGCGCAATCACTGCCATAGCATTTACAGAGAGGAGTACAGGGCAGGCCATTCTTCAAGCAGCTACACCTATTTCCCTTGCATCCTATTTTGCAGCCACATTTGACGAGTTCAACTACAGCTTGTGGGGCAGGCAGGGCAAGACATGTCAGTGGAACATACACGCCTTTCTCCAATTTCCATCCATTTTTTTCAATTGCAGGAAGGGTTGCACAATTTTCAGGATATGACTTGTCCCGCATTGTCATGTAGTTTTCAACAAGATTCTTGTCACGCACTCTAGAATGAACAGCAAGGGGAAGACCGATTGACAGAGGGGTCTGGACTGTTTGTCGGAAGGCACTGTCTTTCTTTGTCTGATGTTTCACCTGGCGATCAGTCCGAGTATTTTGGACAAGGAACTGGCATGAAACGTCGACAGTTTTGTCCACCTCCTGGTCTCGTATTCCGGACACTTTGACAACATGGCTACCAAAGAGGAGGTGACTCATGAAGAACTGGAGTAAAGACGGATTTTCAAAATTACTGAAGCTGCCTGTAAACGACCAACTGCGTTGTTGCAGCATCTCTTCTCACAGAAGGTTGGCGACATTCTTCAGGTGACCAACTATCTCATCATCATTCATCATTGAGGACCTGTAATCCATGGCCATCGTGACTGCAGTGGAGAGCACAAGACGGTCAGGCTCATTCCGTCTTAGTGATGTGACAAACTTCACTTCTGGAAGGCGCTCGCTGATGAGTCTTTTGAGGTATTTCCGATAGTTCTCACTCTCATTTACATCCACACGGTATCTTTTCAAAATTGACAAGTAGGCATCATTTACCTCAGCCATGCTCAGTGTAACATCCTCGTCACTCAAGGTGTTTTGAATAGCGAGGACCAATTGTGCATCACATACTGAGCGAATGAGTGGCACATTACTGTGATCTGTCCTCGTTGATATTCGCTGTGCAGAGCGCAAACATGTCCGATGATAGTGCTTTTCAAGAGCTGATGCGTCGCCGGGTTCTTCAAGGTCCGCTACTGAAACTCTAACATGGTCATCTGGGGTTTCCTGCTTGATCTGTAGGAGTGTTTTACCCATTGAGTCAGTAAGAACACGGTGCAGTGGCTCTGAGTCATTCATGGGACAGAAGTCACAGTTGGAAAATAGACACACTTGTTCCTTTGGAATAGTCTTTGACCGCTTTGGCCGAACAGATCCCACAGCACTTGAAGGTCGCCCCGGTCCTCGTGGAGCGCAGACAGGTGAATCGGTTCGGGATCTCTTCCTAAGACGTTCAATCTTGTTCTTGTTGACGATAGGTTTCCGACATTCACTATGATACCGAACGTACTTGAGTTCTCCTTCATTTAAACCTGACAAGTAATTTAGTAGTCTATGAATGTCACTTTCAGTATCACCAAGAGACACTCTATCTTGACAGTGTTGTAAAATTTCATCTGTCATGACCGGATTGTTCACCAATCGCTTCTTTGATGTGGCACCTTCTTTACAGATCACGCAAACTCCGTCCTCCTCCGACATATTGGCGATACTACCACGATCTCAGCTCAGAGGGTATATCTGACTGAGCTCAAAACTGCTTCTTCAACATGCCTGAAAAAGAAAAAATGGAGTTAGACCCTATACTCTGAACCGGAAGTGCTAAATCTGAACCGGAAGTGCTATAAGGACACTTCCGGTTGCTTTTTGAGTGCTATAAATCGACTCGGCATACCTGAAAACCTACAAAAGGATACTCAAATTATGAAAATCGGTCAATTATTGGCGGAGATAGGTGCATGGTCAGTGCCGGGGGGCCCCAAAAGGGAAGTGACCCCCAAAAGGGGGGTAAGGGGTCTGAAAATTGGGACCCCATCTTTTTCTGTTAATCTGATACCTATAGAAGCCAGAACTGCAAAAAAATCAATTTTAGCACAAAAATCCTACGGGAGCCCTTTTCCTAACATTACATACCGCACTAAAACCCCAATCCACAATTCTGACTAGCCGGTAGTAATACCTCTCCCACCATACATGTAGCCATCAGCGGAAAAATTGCGGAGGCCATATTAGACACGGGTAGTAGTTACACATCAATCAAAGAAACGACAGCAAAACGAATCGGAGGTGAAATAAATTCACGACGCAATCCTCCTCGCCTACAGGGAGTCACAGGCGCACCTTTGAGAATTCTCGGTATGTTATGGGCGGAAATTGGAATCGGTGACGAGAAAATTTGTAAACAATGGTTCCCTGTTATACCAGACTCTTATCTCTCCGGTGATATACTTCTTGGTTGCGACGTACTCGGACAAGCACCCCTCACGTAGATGGGAAAAAGAGAGTCATGCTCTGGGGTGGTAGCCCTTATGTAATTAATCATATTCCCCGCCAAAAAAACAAATTGAGAGAGTACACAACAGCCCTGTAGAACTCGCGAATCCGTCACAAGTATTCTCACAAATAAACCTCCTCAACCCGGTAAAAATGGATCCATATCAATCAAAATTTATGCCTGTCAATGTGAAAGAGATCCCGGGTTCTGACCTAATTATCTATCCTCAGGCGAGAGTCAGTCACAATAGCCACCCCTACTTAGTGCAAGTTACTTCAGAAAATTATATTTACCTCCCTTTCACCAATAATACCAGGAGGGAAAAAGTGTTTCAAAGAGGTACCATCCTAGGTTCATACGAAATGGTAGAAAATCCTCCATCTTTTAAAATTAACTCCACTCATCAAATCCACAATGACTTACTCCCGCAAAACGATAAGGTACAACCAAAGGGAACCCGAACCCAAAAGTTGAAGGAGTTAATTAAGGGGCAAAAATGGCAACACCTAACTGGTTCGGAACAAACAGAGTTACAACAGGTAATTCTCGAAAATGACCCTCTTTCCATCTTAGACGAGAATGAACTAGGACATATCAGCGGTCCTCCGGTTCACATTAAAGTGGCTGATCCTCAACCCAGCCGAGGACCTACATACCGCTACCCCGAGAAAGCAAAAGAGCTAATTTCACATATGCTTCAAGACATGGAAGACCGAAATATCATAGAACGGTCCACGGCAGCATGGTTGTCCCCAATTGTCTAAGTCAATAAACCGAATGGTAGTAAAAGAATGTGCTTGGACTATAGACACATCAATAAACACCTCGCCACTGACATCTACCCCCTACCAAGGTTAGAGGAGCTTGTGGAACAAGCTGCGGGTCACCAATACTATGTCACCCTCGACATGCGCGAAGCATACTTCCAGATCTTACTCGATGATGAGAGTCGTGATCTCACCACCTTCAGTGAAGGGGTCACCTTATATCGGTTTCGGCGTCTACCGTTCGGACTAAATTGTTCACCAGCCATATTTTCCAGGCGAATAGCTTCAGTATTAACCCTCCTTCAGAAGGGGTGGGTCAAAACCTACCTGGATGATTTAATCCTATGGGCTCCAACCTTCCCTCTTCTTCTAGAACGCCTTACACAACTTTTTGAGCTACTGACCACTAATGGTGTGAAACTAAACCTCAGTAAATGCACTTTCGGGCTAAAAGAAGTCACCTTCCTAGGCCACCGAATCTCAGCAGAAGGAAGTAAGCCAGATCTGAAAAATGTGGAAGCCGTGTCTAAAATGAAAGCTCCCACTACTGTCAAGGAAGTCCGACGTTTCTTAGGAATGTGCGGTTTTTACAGAAAACATGTTCCTTCATTTGGGAAAATTGCTGCTCCTCTCACCAACTTAACTAGAGCTCGAGTCACTTTCACTTGGACGAGTGAGTGCCAACAAGCATTCGACCATCTCAAATCCTGTCTCATTAATGCACCGGTCTTAGTTAGGGTGCAAATACATGAACCTTTCATCCTCACGACTGACGCAAGTAATACCCATATCGGGGGAGTCCTAAGCCAAATTCAGTGTTATGATACCAACTGTCCTATCGGTTATTTTTCCAAAAAAAAAATAATTCTTGCGAGGCTCGTTACTTGGCCACTGATAAGGAAGCATTAGCGGTAGTCCTCACCTGTAGGAACTTCCACCACTACCTCTGGGGTTCACAGTTTACAATAGTCACGGATCACCAACCACTTACAAGCATATTCAAGCGTAAGATCAAATCTCCCCGAATGACTAGATGGATCCTAGAAATGCGAGAGTACCATTATGAGGTTCAATATTTGAAGGGTAAGGATAACTTTGTCGCCGATCATTTGTCACGTCCAGTTAGAATGATAATCCGTCCTCCGGAGGCCAGCTGGCTCGGACTAGATCAACAACAATTCAAACTACGTCAACGGGAAGAACCCGTATGGGAAGAATTAGTGGAATATTTGGGGGGCGGTAGAATCCCTAAGAAACGCTTACCAAAAACCACCCTCGATCAATTTGCAGTAGTAGATGAAATATTGTATTATGTCCGGGAGAAAACAGATGGTAGCCTACACTATAGTCTCATAATCCCTCGTAATATGATTGTACAAGCTCTCCAACATGCCCATGAATTATCCGGTCATTTAGGGCAAAAGAAAACCATTAAGGAGGCCGAGGAACTATACTATTGGACAAATCTTAAAGTAGATGTATGTGAGTATGTCAAGAAATGTGTAACTTGTCAAAGATTTAAGGGAAATAGCGGGTTACAACAACAATGGAAAGAATTACCTCCAGTACATAAACCATTGGAGAGGATAGGGATAGACCTTACCGATATGGTGGCCGGAGCACAAGGTTACCGTTATTTTATGACGCTAGTCGATCATTACAGTAGGTTCGTTAGGTTCTTCCCCCTTAAAACCAAACACTCTACACACATAGTAGACACCATGTGGCAGTACCTGGCCGACTATGGGACACCTCGCAACATAGTTCTGGACAATGGAGGAGAGTTTACCAGCAAGGATTTCCAGCGGTTCTGCACACGACACCAGATCACTCTCTGCTACACGACATCCTACCACCAGAGGTGGGCATCTCAACTTGTTTTCCAATTCCGCAATCGCAATTCCGCAATTCAGACCTGCACCAGTTCGCAATCGCAATTCCGCAATTTTTTTCAGATAGGCTTTTTCGCAATCGCAATTCCGCAATTGCGCAAACTAATTTTGACACCTACAATTAAAACAAAACACCTACAATTAAAACAAAAAATGTCTCTAGACTCTTAAACATCTCTAGACTCTTAAACATCTACAATTAAAACAAAAAATGTCTCTAGACTCTTTATTAGTGTTTATAACTTCTGTATTCCTATTATGTTTCTGTCTATACTTGTTACTTGTCCTTCACAATTAAGTCTTTGTCTCTTTTAGTGTTTTTCTTTACTTTTACACTTCACAGTCTACTGGCTAGTAATCACTAATCACTAATCTAAGTAATCTACTAATCTTCCTCTTTCACCTCCTTCTCCTCCCACTTCTTCTGGTTCAGCATGTAGAGGTTGGCAACTAATCACACACACGGCCAGCGTACACGCTCTCAATCCCAAGTTCCAGCACGCACTGACTGAGTGACTGTGCTACACTTGGCAAGTTTGCAGTTGGCAGTGTCGTCTCCACAATATTTGGTGGGAACTTATGTTCACGCGGGCACTTGCCACTTTGAAGGTGGTGACCGTCACAATTATTGCGATTGCGTTTCAAAATTTTGGCGGTCCGCAATCCGCAATTCTGCATTTTTTTCAGGCACTGTAATTGCGCTATTCCGCAACCGAATTACCCATTCCGCAAGTTATTGCGATTGCGTTTCAAAATTTTGGCGGTCCGCAATTCGCAATTCCGCAATTTTTTCAGGCATCCGTAATTGCGCAATTCCGCAACCGAATTACCATTCCGCAAGTTGCGGAATTGCGGAATTGCGGACTAAAATTGTGGAATGCCCACCTTTGCCTACCACCCTCAAGCCAATTCGGTGACAGAGAGGATACACAGGACTCTTAAATCGGTCCTCCCTACCCTGTGCCAAGGTCACCCTCTTCGCTGGCCCAAGCTGCTGCAGCCGTGCCAAATCACCATGAACCAAGCAGTTCACACCTTCACTACAACATCCTTACTTCGCTTTTTTCTCTCGCCACGCCCCCAGGCTGGTCGGGGTATCCTTACCCGGCGTTGATGGAGAGGAAGACGACATGGGCGTGGCACACGCTCTAATCAGGGAGACGCATCAGAAAATGTCGCGTCGTTATAGAGACGTGGCCAACCGAAAGCGGAAAAACCAAGTTGTCGGGGTGGGAGCACTGGTATGGGTCAGAAAGGAGACCACAATACCAGGCACATGCCGTAAACTAAATGTAAAATGGGATGGAATTTACCGTGTGGTGGAATTGTTGTTGGGTGGGAGTGTGTACGTAATGGCGAATGTATTCACTGGAAAGAGAGTGCAAAGAGCTGCCGAACAAGTGAAACCTTATCACGGAAGTGAAGAAATGCTGGTAGAACCCATAGAAACTGCCTTACAACCAAATCCGGTGGATGAACAACTACCCCCTCGCATGAGAAGAACTCCCAGAAGGCTTATCGAAGAGAGTTGAATGTGAAATTTTTGGTTAACAAATGTTAGGATTACGTGATGGTCAAGGTGATGAGTGCGGGTCGGGCTGTCTGAAAAGTACTGACTTTTTTTTTCTTCTAGGGTTCGGTGTTATTTTCTTCTTACGGGCTCAGTCTGGTTCTTTGAGAGATTCAGGGGTATTTTACTTCGAGAAGTCGTCGACGACTTCTCAACTCTACAGTCAACCCGGCTTGTGGTGTAGCGGATACTTCAGGACCTGATGGGCTCTCGTCAGTTACCACGAGGAGAGCTGGGAAGCACAAGGTAGTATGAATGAGGTAGCGAATGGAAATTGTATGACAGGCAGAGTGAGTGGGAAGCGCCTCTGGGACGATCCTAGCAGCGAGAGTACAGGCTAAGTCAAGGTTGGCGGCCACGTAATTACCCAGGTAGGAGGTTGATTGGGATATATCTCTCTCACTGAATGTTCGTGCACAAACGATGGACAGAGAAAGCGACCTTCTGAGGTACGCAAGGTGTTGTTGGACCGACAGGTGCCACTTCCAGAATATGAGAGTTTCCAGTCAATTCAAAATAAATCCATCCCACTCGCAGACATAACTTTGACGAAGGAATGAAAGGAAACTGATGGTCCGTATGTTTTTTTTTTCGATGATAAAAAAAAAATTCCCGGAGGAAGAACGCGTGTAATGCCAGGATTTTGATACGTGTAATGCCAGAATTTTGATGTGTAATGTCTTATGAACAAATTTGTTTTTTATTCTAGGCTCGGTGAGCATATGTACAGGTGGGGAGATAGTAAGTTTTTTATTCCTTGTAACAGATCTTTCATTTTCTTTCTTGCCTTCCCTCCTTCCTGTCTATTCCATCATTCGTTCTCTCTCTCTCCCCCCCCCCCCCCCGTAAAACCAACTCAAACCAGTTATCTTTGCGAACATTTAAATTCACGGGATTTGTTTTCTCATAAAACAAATGACAACGAGATTCAAGAACAACGTAATCTATGAATCAACAACATTCAATTCTTAGGGTAATTTGAGGATTCAGAGTAAAGACCTTCCGTAAGCCCAGGACATCAGGAAGTGTCCGCGATAACGCTAATATTATACTTGTCTTTTATCAGCAGAAGGTTCTATAAGCATTTTTTTTTCCCTGGGAAAATAGTACGAAAGCTTAAATCGACTTTAGGTAAATAACGAGAGTTAAATTGTTCTTTTCCGTCAAAATTTTCCTCATCAATTGATAGACTTTATTACACTATTGTTCATAAAGCATTCCTTTTACCTTCATAATCTCACTCGGTTAGTAATCATTCCATGTCGATATTATTAAGTCATGAAGTGTATCTTTCGAACACTTGCTTTTTTCCCGCGCGGGAGGGCCACCCGCCACACAGAGCCGTTAACCCTCACTCTGTTCCCGGCTCTCATCCAAACAGGTGGGTGTACAGTTTTCTCCTCCTCGTTAGGAATCCATTCCCTATATAAGAACATTCACTTGTATATTAATATATACTCGTGTATCTTTCCTCCAGAAGACCAGAAGAATCTCAAGAGGTAACCATACTGTGTTTCATCTTGAGAAACTGAAGGACTTGACATGTGCTCATGAGCATGCAGTGGCAGTCTCAAATCGGTTTGATGTGCTCGGTGCTCTCGGGGATCCTGTAGAACTGTGGGATACCTTCAAACGTGAAACTTTACAGGCTGCCAAGGAGTGTATTGGGGAGCGCCCGAGGTCAAGGCGTGGTTTTGTCTCGACGGAGACGCTGGAGAAAATCGAGGAGAGTCGCGCTGCCAGGCTGGCTGGGAACCGAGACCAGCACAGGGCTCTGTCACGCCGGACTAGAACCCTCCTGGGGAGAGACAAGGAGAGGTATGTCAGGAGTCTCGCTGAGGATGTCGAGGGTCATTTGAACGCTAATGACCTCCGACCCGCCTACCGAGCCCTGAAGAAGCTCCGTTCCAAGTCTCCTTCTCGGGCGAGTGCTATTCGAACAGCAGATGGGCGCCTCGTGTCGGACATGGATGGGCAGATGGCTCGTTGGGCTGAGTACTTTGGGCAGTTGTTCACGGTGGACCCTCCAACTGAACAGCTTCACACCACTGGGTTACAGGCAGTGGATGCCGATCCTCCCATTGACGAAAGCGCACCCTCTCTTGACGAAGTCAGAGAGGCTGTAGCAGAGTTAAGGGGTGGAAAGGCAGCTGGTGTTTGTAATATCAGTGCGGAGCTCCTCAAAGCTGGGGGTGAGGCCATGATCCACGGGTTTGCATGCTGTCCTGACTGCCGTGTGGCAATCAGGTACCATTCCTCCTGACTGGAAAAGGGGGCTGGTCGTCCCTATCTGGAAAGGGAAAGGGGACCTTCAGGACTGCAACAATTACCGCGGTATTACACTGCTCAGCGTACCAGGCAAGGTGCTTGCCCATCTATTGCTGACACGGATTCGCAGCCATCTGGTGAAGCATCAGAGACCTCAGCAGTCTGGGTTCACGCCTGGTAAGTCAACAACGGACCGTATCCTAGCGCTTCGTGTCCTGGTGGAACGCCGACGTGAGTTTCGACAGGGGATGCTTGCAGCCTATGTTGATCTCAAGAAGGCGTTTGACTCAGTGCATCGTGAGTCACTCTGGGATCTTCTGCGACTTCGAGGGATTCCTGCAAGGACTATTGGTTTGATAACTGGTCTGTATTCTGGGACTGAGAGTGCTGTGAAGTGTGGGGCAGGTGTATCCGGCTTCTTTCCTGTGAATACAGGAGTGAGGCAAGGGTGCGTCCTTGCCCCATCACTTTTCAACGCTTGTATGGACTGGGTATTGGACAAGGTTGTAGATCAAAGTGATTGTGGAGCATCCGTTGGCAACACCAAGATCACTGATCTTGTTTTTGCCGATGATGCAGTAATCTTTGCTGAGTCGCTGGAGGTCCTGGTGATGGCTCTCGAGGCGCTGCACGAGGAGGCAAAGCCTTTGGGACTTGAGGTCTCCTGGCTCAACACCAAGGTCCAGGTGTTTGGAGACTTACTAGATGAAGCAGTACAGTCTGTTCATGCGTGTGGTGAGGACATTGAGATCTTGGAAAGTTTTACATACCTTGGTAGCGCAGTCTATAATAACGGCGGGTCACGTCAAGAAGTCTTACGGCGGATTGGCATAGCCCACGGTGTTATGGACTCGCTCAGCGGGAGTATTTGGCGTTGTCGGTACCTGTGCAGGAGGACAAAGATCCGGATCTTCAAATCGCTTGTGATCCCTGTCTTACTCTATGGTTGTGAGACATGGACACTAAATAGTGACTTGAAGAGACGAATCAATGCCTTTGGTAATAAATGTCTTCGCAGAATCATGGGGTATCGCTGGGATGATTACGTGTCAAATCAGCGATTGCACCGTGAGACTGAATCGAGGCCTATTACCTGCATAGTCCGTCAGCGCCAACTTCGGCTATATGGGCATGTGGCACGCTACCCTGAAACCGATCCTTCCCATCGGGTTGTATCTGTAAGAGACAATCCGGCGTGGAGGAGGCCAAGGGGGCGCCCACAAGGCTCGTGGCTGGGGCAAGTTGATGTTTCTTGTCGAGAGCTGCTTGTTATGGGAAAGGAGCCTGCATGGGAACTCGCGCGTGGTGAACCTCGGGAGTGGCGTCGTAGGGTGGGCGAGGCGACGCGCCCCCCGGCGTATGCCCCCAATGATTGATTAATTGATCTTTCCTCGTCGTGTTAACTGAGACTCTGTTCCCGGCTCTCATCCAAACAGGCGAAACCGGCTGCAACCCTTTCATCCCTGCCACATGGTGTACACAAAGATACACCACTCTTAATTTCACCCCCCCCCCCCCCCCATTCTTCGTTAATCTTTCTGTGATGTATTTATTGCTTGGTTATATAGGAAGGAAATAGGAACGCGATCGCCAGAAATGTGTTAAAATGGTTTCGTAGTAGATAGAAAAAACACGGTGAGATGTGTATTTCTCAGTGCATACCCACGTGAATCAGAAAATATACGGGAGGAAAGGGTGTGACCTACAGTGTTCACTCGTGTCAGTTGGGAACTTTTCTCATAGGAAACGAAGGTCATCTGAATGATCTCTCGAGTGTAAGAGTCGTTCCCGACTATAAAATAAATCTCTACAAATATGTCTAGGAAATTAGTGAATTAATCTACATGTAATACACCCTCAATGATTCTTCAATGTTCCATTAACATATAGCGTCAACTTTCGTGTAGACGAGTGTTTGGGGTTAATAAACATAGTTTCTGAGGCAAGTGATTTTTATGTAGTTAATCCACCCAGGTGACATGCAAAGTGTGTCGAGGAAATACTTACTCGCAGTCCTCCGAACTTAATTACGTGTTAACTCGGCAAAATATTCAGGTGAAATATACAATCCACGTTACTCTCTTGTCGATAAATATTAACATTCTGTTCAAGAGTTAGACTTTAAGGATAAATCTTGAACTGGTGGCAGCATACTTATAATATAATTATTCATTTCTTGTTGTCGTAATACGGCTGGGTTTCATTGGAGGAGCAAAGTAATCATCATTTCCAGACCGCAGTTTACGGCAACACATATATATATATATATATATATATATATATATATATATATATATATATATATATATATATATATATATATATATATATATATATATATTGTTACGACTGTAGCCTCAGCGCAACAGACTGTTCACTAAACCGTGAACCGATAGAAGTCCTCCAGTTTCTATCCAGAGAGAGAGAAAAGCCGTAACCCTTCCTTGTACTCTCCTGCTCAAACACAAAAGAATACTACCGATTACACCCTAGGCTACTGACAGGCCTGGCTGCATCACTAAACATACAAGCGTGAGAACACCCTCTGCTCTCACCTCCACTCTAAGTGATACTTGAAGAAATATGCTACGTAGCACCTTCCAAAAACCCTGCGGTTGAATCTCTGGGCGGTTAAACAGTGGTGATGGAAAGTTCCTCCCTGTTACGTTAAGTACTGGAGTGCACCTCCCTTCTTTCCATCCCACTGTCCAGAAGGACGGGAAACTGACATCGTGTTATGCGCTGGCCTCGCAGAACAAAGGTTAATTAGTGTACAGGCGATGTGTGTGTGTGTCAGTGTCTCTTGTGCTAGCCAGAACTCCAGAACATGGTTACCATTTGTTTCCCGCCTTCAGTCCGTCTATACTAAACTTAGCACGTGGTAAGCCCGAAGGCCTCACCGTAATGGTGGAACCCAAGATTAATAGACACTATAGTACTAACTAACCACGCGCAGCTTAGTGACGTCAATTGCAGCCGTGCGAGAAAACGACGAGAAAACGACAATTTTGTATCGTGGCCTATTCTAAAATATGCCCCGAGCCTCACGAGGATAATCCCCCCACCCACCTACACGCATCTGTGGCCGTGGCGGCCTGCCCTGACCTGACCTCACTCACACCTACTCTCCCTACCACAGTACCACTCCCTTTTACTTCCTCTTTCCACTATGATAATATGATTATTAAAACTACTATTATTATCATCATTATCATTGTTATTTATATAATGTTTATTACTATTATCATTCCCATTCCTATTAAGCAAGCTAAAAAAATGAGTTTGGTTTGGGAGAGGTTGTTAATGGCTAACTATCATATGAAAAGGACTGTTGCAATGTAATTGTTGGTATAAAACAAAATTTTGACCTCTAGTGTATCTGCGTAGGTTTACAAAAACCTTTTGCTTTGTACCAATTTTAGTGGAGAGAGAGGAGAGAGAGAGAGAGAGAGAGAGAGAGAGAGAGAGAGAGAGAGAGGAGGAGAAAAGAGGAGAGAGAGAGAGAGAGAGAGGAGAGAGAGAGAGAGAGAGAGAGAGAGAGAGAGAGAGAGAGAGGAGAGAGAGAGAGAGAGAGAGAGAGAGAGGAGAGAGAGAGGAGGAGAGAGAGAGAGAGAGAGAGAGAGAGAGAGAGAGAGAGAGAGAGAGAGAGAGAGAGAGAGAGAGAGAGAGAGAGAGAGAGAGAGAGAGAGAGAGAGAGAGAGAGAGAGAGAGAGAGAGAGGAGAGAGAAGAGAGAGAGAGAGAGGAGAGAGAGAGAGAGAGAGAGAGAGAGAGAGAGAGAGAGAGAGAGAGAGAGAGAGAGAGAGAGAGAGAGAGAGAGAGAGAGAGAGGAGAGAGAGAGAGAGAGAGAGAGAGAGGAGAGAGAGAGGAGAGGAAGAGAGAAGAGAGAGAGAGAGAGAAGAGAGAGAGAGAGAGAGAGAGAGAGAATCCCAGCCACCCACCCACACGTCCTGTCCTGCCCTCACACACACTTGTTCTCTCCTGCTTGCTGGCAGGCCACTCCCTTCTACCCCCTCTTTCCACTATCCAAAAATTATCATTATGACGTACTATGCATTGTACTATGCTCCTGTAGAAAGAAAAATATAAAAAGGGGAAAAATCCTCAGCACAGGACCGGGAACATGCATAGAAAACGGAGCACAGAAGATACTTTCTCTGCCCCTGCTCGTTCAAGACTGGTGACCTGTTTTGGAGCGAGGCTGACCTCCACACTGCAGCTGACGTCACGCTCACCAGAGGAAAATTTCAGTTTAGCCGTGGAGAGACCTATTAAAAGTCTAGATCTTGGTGGAACCAACGTGTATTCAATACTACCAAGAAATACTACAACGTCAGACACCCTCTAGCTATTCACTGACTCAAGTGAATGCAGGGCAAACTCCCTAAACACGGACTCAACAACTACAAACGTAGCAACTCAACAACGATGGACAGCAAGAGAGGCTACGGAGCTTAGCGGCACGTCTATTTGCTAGCATATCCAAACCTCCACTGAGCGACTCGGGCGCCGCACGCCACGTGGGTTTGAGGGGCCCACCAGGGGGAGCACCTTCCACTCTTCTCTCTCCCTCCTCATCTCCTCTTCCTCATTCACTTGAGGACACACACAAGTCAGGCTACTGGCACATGTTACAATATATATATATATATATATATATATATATATATATATATATATATATATATATATATATATATATATATATATATATATGTATATATATATATATAATGAAGATATAAACCAGCGCGGGTAGAAACATTGTTTATTTGAACGTTTCGGCTATACATAAGCCATCATCAGCCTAAAATCGGATACAAATTTTTTTGTTAAAATGAAATGCAGAGCATCGGGGACTGTCTCACAGGACTGGCAAACCCGTGTCCAAACCACCATTTTCAGCCATTCGGGATCATTCCGAAGCCTCAGGCCACCCAATAACAAACCAAGACTTCAATATTTTACACACAAGCTCCCACGACTCCACCCGATGGATATGTGAGAGCCTCCTCACCCACCACCACAAACCGTCCCTTTGCGCACAGGGCACCTCAACCCCGCTTGTGTGCTTTTAAACCATGTGGGAATCCCACACTCCACTGCGATGTTGATTGGTAGGTGTAGTATTTTTATTACTGTTTTATAATTTTTATTTTTATTTTAGGTTAGGCATTTTAAATGCGCAAATCATTTTATAATTCATATATTTTCATTTTTAACAAAAATTTTGTATCCGATTTTAGGCTGATGATGGCTTATGTATAGCCGAAACGTTCCAAATAAACAATCAAGATGTTTCTACCCGCGCTGGTTTATATCTTCATTATAAGATCTCGCTTCCCTCATGGAGAAGGTATTGCCTCTATTATATATATATATATATATATATATATATATATATATATATATATATATATATATATATATATATATATATATATATATATATATATATATAATAGTTGCTAATAGTCTGGTGGCAGGGCATTATGACCTTGCAATCAGTGATGGTAATCATTTTATTGCAATTTTCGATAGTACTTGGTTTCTACTTCGAATTATGGGCGAGTGTTGAATTCGAATTCAACTTCCTTCTAATTATGCTTTCGAATTATGGGCGGATGTTATGGGCTTCACACCCGCTTGCCCTTTTCAGAATCTAAGATGGCCGCCAAAAAGGGTCGGTTTACAAAATCATTCATAATTTCTTTCCTGACCACACAAATATGATGTTTATATAGTTTATAGCATAAACCACTATATCTCTGGACTGTTCACGCAACAATGTTTTGAAATTGCCAGGCTGCATAGCGGCCTGCCCCGCCCGACAAAGAGATATATTGGTCTCTGGACTATCATATAGACTGGTTTATCAGTATATAATGATATACTGTAATCTTCGTAAATGTTTGTTCTATAATATTGTCAAATAAAAAAACGAGTAAAAAACAGTAAAACACGCTAAAGAAATGCCATAACGAGACTGAAGAAATGTGCATGAACTTAATATTCACTTCAACTCTTCGCCATATAAAACTTTGCGAGTCAACTTTTATCATTGTTAAGCCCCGACGAAGGGGGCTCAACGGGGGGTTGAACTCCTGTTAGCAGACCCCCCAACCCGCTACGGTTCTATCCAATCGGTCGCTGACGTGGCATGACAATTAACCCCGGCACCCCTACCTGAAGGGTGCCAGGTTGGGCATATCTCCTTGTACTGAAGGTAAACGGGGCAGTGCCCGTGGCGTCGGAGATACGGGGAGCTTGCCTCCCCAGGCTAGTAAACGCCGCGGCATTGCCGGGGGGGTGGCCCTCTCTGTCCCCCCCCGAGGTCCCTAGCCTGCATATTTCCCCCGGGGGCATCCTTAATCGCCTGCCCCTGTCATGCACTGTACGTATTATTAATACATCACCATCTGCTGCGTAGCCTCCTGGTGGGCCTGTACGTGGTACTCAAGGAGTCCTCAAACCCTGCTGCGTGTGTCTCGCCATGCCCCGGGGTCCCAGGGGTAACCTAGGGGAAGCCTCAGGTGAAGGTGTCTAGCAGGGCGTCGTAGCAGCGTAGAGTTTCACCTCCGCCCCTAGCCCACCGCTAGTGTCTCGGCCAATGCCCAGTGGTCCCCCGAGGGCCCTGGAGAGAAGCCACAGGGACAGGTAGTGTTGCAGGACGTCGTGGCACCGTAAAGTTGCACGTACCTGCCCCCTGGAGCAAAGCGGAGTGCTCCTTCGTTCGCCCCGCGGCGGCCCCGTGAATCTCTGTGGGGTCCCGGAGAGACCACAGGGGCGGGTTGTGTTGTAGGGACGTCTTGGCCTCGTATCGTATAGTTGCACTTCCCGCCCCCTGGGGCTATGCGGGGCGCTCCTTGGTTTCCCCGCAGCAGCCCCGTGAATCCCTGTGGGGCCCCGGAAAGACCACAGGGGCGGGTTGTGTTGTAGGGACGTCTTGGCATCGTATAGTTGCACTTCCCGCCCCGTGGGGCAATGCGGGGCGCTCCTCCTAGCCCCGCTGCGGCCCCGTCATCTCAGGGGCCCAGGGGGAAGGCCACAGGGCAAGGCCACAGGGGCAGGTGCTCTAGTAGGGCGTCGTAGCAGCGGAGAGTTGAGTAGCACCTGCCCAGGGGGACAAGCGGAGTGGCGGGCGTTGGTTTAGGACGTGGCGTGGGTGGAGCGGCAGAGTGGGTCTCAGCCACATACTTGAGCGCGTGTACCTGGAAGGAATACCGCGTAACTCGCTCGCTGCACTTAGACAATACTAGTCACGTTGTCACTTATCACCGCGCGCTGCGAAGCACGTCTGCCCACACACAAAGCCAGAAAGATTCTCCCCCTGTCCTCTGTTCAAGGAGGCAGGCGAGGCGTGTGGTGGGAGGTACAGGCCAAAGGTTATATCAGTGCGACAGTCAATCGTGTGGGGTGTGAGGCGACGGCGTGAAGTGAGGGGTGTTGGTTCAGCACTCTTCTTATCCCCTCTCCTCGCCTTCTCTCTCTCTCACTTTCTCTCACTCTCTCTCACTTTCTCACTCTCTCTCTCCTTCTTCTCCTCACTCCTTCCTCCTACTCCGCCCCCCCTTCGTGGACGCTCATCTGCTGAATACCTAGTGTCAGATTTATCTCCCCTCGCTGGGTGATAAGGATAACTTGCCTCATCACAACATTGTCGCCTCTCTATCTTCCTTCATTCTCTTCCCCTATTCCCTTTTTTATCCTCCTCTCCTTTCCTATTCCTCGTTCCTATTGTCACTTCAAGGGCCCTCACAAATCATGGTAACAGGGTAATTCATATAGAATACGTTCAAATTTTATATTAGCTTTTCCATTGATACCTAATTTTGTTTATGGTAATCATTTGAATCAGAAATATAAAATACGTTCAATAAATAATAAAATCATCATCGGGTAATTTCACGATTAGTGACTGAAATTTTTAAATGGCGAAGAGTTGAATTGAAAATTAGGTTACACTAATATATCAATCCTCGTAATGGAAATTTAGCGTGATTGATGTTTTTATTTGATTATTAAGACAATTTACGCAAATACAGTATATCATATATCGATAAAACATCTATATGACATATAATAAAATTCCTTTATATATATTTCATATAAAAGTTACTCGAAATTTTAAATGACCGAGGGCTCCGATTCATGCCCTTGTAATCATGGCATATTTCTTGCGCAGTCCATATTTACAGTGGTCTATGTCTATAGGTATGTTTTCAGGTGCAAGAAATCCGATTCTGGCATTATTTTAACTTTTTTATTACATCGTAATAAGAAAACCTCAAAATGGCGGCCATAATTATTCAAAATGAAGAAGTAAATTATCCAAAATGAACAGAGGTAAGAAATCAATAGAAAATTTACCTCGACAAGAAAATTTGAAATAATAATAATAAATTAGAAAATAAAACCAAATTATCCACACAATAAAGACAACACATAGCTCGGTAAAATGACAGTAATTCGTGAAATGCAAGTTATAATCAGTGAATCTCAACTTTAACTATAAAAATAAACAGATACAAGTTCTGGAATCTAGCTAATATAGATGGTAGCGTATGAACCCCTTAACACTAGAACGAGTAATACTCAAATAGCCATACAGACATATATAGAATAAAGATACATAAATGTTAGACATACAAATACTAAAACGTACAAATACTATTAAATACTGTTGCCATTGTCGACCGTTTTCCGTTGGCTTACCACATGTACTAACATTGAACCATACAATATTTCAAGGTCGGAATCACAATGCACAATGTTAGTCTTCCTCCATATTGTCTTCTCCATCATCCTTACGGTTGAATGGATTGTGGCATATACTACCAGCATCAGCACCACAGGCGCAGAAGATGGTGCATGGCAGCTGATGGCTCATGCACCCACAGTTGCCCCCTCGGCATGCCTTCTCTGATTCACAACCACAGCGTACAAATTTCAGGACGCGCCTAAGCGCGTAAGCTGTCCCCTGGCACATGTTCTGTGGAATGAGACACTTGTTGACATAACATAAGAAAATAAGAAAATAAGGAAGCTACAAGAGGCCGCGAGACCTGCACGAGGTAGTTCCTGTAACATGATCAGCTTCCCAGCCGAACTGGACTGAATCCATTGTTGGGGGTTCTCCGCTTAGAGCAGCGTGCCAGGTTGCCACTTGGAGGTGAGCGCGTAGTACATTCTCATGGAATGCTTTTGTTGGCGGTAATGGACTGCATAGTTTTGGTGCAGAAGAAGCCTTGCCAGTCTTTTGAGCCCACACGTGCTGCCTGCACTCTGTCATGGACGAGCATGTTTTGACATCATAACACGTTGCCATGAACGCCTTTGCCTGCTCTGTCACTTGTGTTACCTTCGCCATCACATCTCCAAGGAGATTTAGCCTGTATCATTGGGGAGGCGGTAGCAGAGTGGTTAGCGTCTCCGAGTGGCGTTCTCGGTGACCCGAGTTCGATCCCGAAGAAAACCAAAATCTTTCTGCACCGTCGAGTGGCCTAAGAACATTCACATGCCCGGCCCATAACTCTACCATCGATTGCGAGTGCATCGACGGACACAGGGGGGCAGCATGAGCCTCTAATCACAGGCGTCACAATAATAATCCTGCCTGCGCCACCACGGGCGAGGGCCAACCATCACAGCCCTCAAGTGAACCTCCAGAGTGCCTACCATCCGAGCCTTAGAAGTCACTGCCTACAGGCGCTGTAGGCCAAGATGTATAATATATATATATATATATATATATATATATATATATTATATATATATATATATATATATAATATATATATATATATTATATATATATATATATATATATATATAATATATATATTTTGACGCAACATTTAAACCCGTGGTTTTGCCAATACCATATGTTGTAGCTATAGAGTCACAGCCTGAGAGAGCATGAATAGCGAGTAGGTCTGTCACAATGGCACTGTGTTTGAGATGCATGGCCTTGTTATCACTGCGACAACGCCCATACACTGGTGACTGCATGTAGATGGCAGACTGGAGAGAAGAGTGTCCATAGAAGATCAGCAGCAGTACGAACACGTCGGTGTCATCTGCTAATGTAAGCACACGTGCATCCGGATCAATCCCAATTACTACTGCTTGTTGAGCGATGATGCAGTCTGCTTCTTCAAAGGATGAACGAGGTCCAGACGTGGCGATTTCCTTCCCTTTTGCACCTGTATGGGGATGGATTCCTCGCCTGTGACAACAAGGACATGGGAGTCCGTGACCGCCTCTAGGAATGTGTCGTCAGTCAGTATCTGCTGGCAAAGAAGCTTGTTGAGCTGGACCTTGTTTGTATAGTTCTTCAGAACTACGTCCCGAAATGGAAGTGGGGTCTGCAGGGTGAGCTTTAAGACTCGAGCCATTGTGCTTCTTGAGTTCCTTGTGGTGCTCTTGATGGAAAAATCATGATATCTATCAAAGCAGAGATAGATGTCAGACTCAGTGATGCGTTCAGAGAGCCATATCTCGAAGTTAGTGACGAAAGTTTCCACAGTGCCATGCACTGGCCATACAAGTGTCCACAGCAGAGCAGAGGCATCCACCACAATTGCAGTCTGGGTCAGGGCATTCCTTTGAAGAGGTCTCTACTTGAAGGTTTCACTTCAGTGTTTTTACCTGTGGCAATGCGCATGGTGCCATCTGCATCAAACATAGATGGTGGGTATGCAGTCAGCTCGGTTGCAAAAAATTATTGAAGGTCCAAGTCACGCTGACTGACTAGTAGACCAATCAATCGATTGTAGATCGCCTCTGGGTCCTATACATCTTGTCCAGCAACTTTCAAGCGTTTCATCTTCTCTTCGAATGTGATAACACGTTTCGAAATGGGTGCGTTAAACCCCTCAGGCCACGAAGCCTCGAATTCCAAGATTATAGTTGTTCCTATGTCGACCATGTTGTCAACATTGACTTCGGCGTTGTCCACCTTCCCATTAACGATGTTCAGAAGTGCCCCGCCTCCATGGGATTCTGGGTCGAGAGGATCAATGAATGAGGCAAGAGCCTGTCGGATAGCCCGCCTGTCATATCCATCATGCCTGATTCGGCTTTGAAACTCTTATTTGTGTTTTTCTTTCACTTCCACCTCATTGTCATCTCCCATCCTCTTGAGATCTCCCGTCAGGGTCATGACAGCATCTATGCTGTAGATCTATGTAGCCATTGTTTGGGGGTTCTCCGTGTTGCCAATGATGCCCCCTGGACCATGGCTTTTTCGCATCCAGGTAGTCTCGATAAACATGCCTGACCACTCACCATTCCAGAGACTTGTGATATGTGCTTCAGACCTTGCTGTCCATTACAGAACTTCATGAGGATGTCTGGATGGATCCTTGTAATTAACCGCACGTATTAGAGTCCACAGCGGCTGTAGTTGAACTTTTGAGCTAGTGTGCAGCGAACATGTATGGCAGCATCCTTTCAGTGGCCTTGAGGTGAAGGAGCCAGTCACTCTCGTGCGACACTCGACAGTACAACATGATGATGAGGACCGGGCGGATGACAACGGCAACCCACATCTTAGTAGTGCGACTCTGTGAGTAGCGCTTCTCGAGCTCTTTTTCCAAGCCTTCCATGCTGGTGATGGTCTCACTCTCGAGGACTGGCCGGAGAAGTTCTTCAACTAGAAGGCGAAGGGCACGCACGTCCTGAAGGCACTTCTTCCCGGACAACATTTCGTCAACTGAGCCAAATGCCGCACTGACGACTTCTTTCAGGCCACAGCCTGCCATCAACGTTCCAATGCAAGCCAACAGAGAAAATGTCAAAATCTTTCTGAATCAAATTCCTCTCGTGACTTCTGGCATCTAGCTAATAACATATCTAACAAGTTTTCTTCTTCATATTTCCCTCCTATGCTTCACCCAGATGGCTCCACCGCTGTTTCATCTATTTCTAAAACTGAACTCTTCGCTCAAACCCTTGCTGAAAATTCCACTCATGTTGATGAAGGGCTTGTTCCTCCTTCTCCTCCACCCTCTGACTATATTATGCCTTTTATTAAGATCCTTCGTACAGATGTTTTCTTTGCCCTTTCTGGCCTAGATCCACGGAAGGCTTACGGTCCTGATGGAGTCCCTCCTATTGTTCTCAAAAACTGTGCTTCTGTGCTTGCACCCTGCCTGGTCAAACTTTTCCGTCTTTGTCTATCTACTTCCACCTTTCCTTCTTGCTGGAAGTTTGCTCACATCCAACCTGTTCCTAAGAAGGGTGACCGTTCTAATCCTTTTAACTACCATCCTATAGCTTTAACTTCCTGCCTTACTAAAGTTTTTGAATCGCTACTTAATAAGAAGATTCTTAAGCATCTATGTGCTCACAATCTTCTATCTGATCGTCAGTACGGCTTCCGTAAAGGGCGATCTACTGGCGATCTTCTAGCTTTCCTAACTGGATTTTGGTCATCCTCCTTTAGGGGTTTCGGTGAAACTTTTGCTGTTTCCCTTGACATATCAAAAGCTTTTGATAGAGTCTGGCACAAATCTTTAATTTCCAAACTACCCTCATTCGGTTACTATTCTTCTCTCTGTACCTTCATCTTAAGTTTCCTTTCAAACCGTTCTATTGCAGCTACTGTAGACGAACATTGTTCTTCTCCTAAATCTATCAATAGTGGTGTTCCCCAGGATTCTATCCTATCACCCAATCTCTTTCTATTATTCATTAATGATCTTCTAAATCTAACTCAAAGCCCTATCCACTCCTACGCTGATGATTCTACCCTGCATTTTTCAACGTCGTTTATTAGACGTCCAACTCAACAGGAACTAGGTGATTCACGGAGAGATGCCACCGAACGCCTAACTTCTGATCTTAATATAATTTCTGATTGGGGCAGAGCAAACCTTGTTTTGTTCAATGCCTCAAAAACCCAATTTGTTCACCTATTTACTCGACAAAACCTACTAAATAACTATCCCCTCTTCTTCAATGACACTCAACTATCTCCTTCTTCGACAATGAACATTCTTGGACTATCCTTTACTAAAAATCTGAACTGGAAATCTCACATCTCATTTCTTGCTAAAACAGCTTCTAAGAAGTTAGGTGTCCTGTGGCGTCTGCGTCCTTTTTTTTCTCCCTCCCAGTTGTCTGCTCTCTACAGGTGCCTTATCCGCCCATGTATGGAGTGTGTCTCACATGTTTGGGGAGGATCCACTCATATGGTTCTCCTAAACAGGGTTAAGTCAAAAGCTTTTCGTCTCATCAACTCCCCTCCTCTGACTGACTGTCTTCAATCTTTAAATCACCGCCGCAATGTTGCTTCTCTTGCTCTCTTCTACCGTTATTTTCATGCTCACTGCTCTTCTGAACTTGCTAACTGCATGCCTCCCCCCATCCCGCGGCCTGTCTGCACAAGATTTTCTACTCATTCTCATCCCTATTCTGTCCATCTTCCTAATGCAAGAGTTAATCAGTATCTTTACTCGTTCATCCCTTTCACTGGTAAACTCTGGAACTCTCTTCCTGTTTCTATTTTTCCACCTTCCTATGACTTAAATTTTTTCAAGAGAAGAGTAACAAGACACCTCCCGAACTAAATTGGCCCATCCCCCTTTTTTTTTTTTTTTTTTTTTTTTTTTTTTAAACATATCTCCACCGATACATGAAGCCCAAAGGTGCACTGTCGTGTGCTACCTATCTTAAGGGCAATATACACATAAATATAATGACCTAAAAACTAAAAACTAGCATTATATACATATATGCATCACTAAAGGCCTCTTCCATTTGTGCCCAAGTTGCATGAACCAGTTCTTTCAGTTCAGGGTTGGGTTCTGGGTTCAGGGTTTGGGTTCGCGTGTCACAAATGGAACGCAAAAACCCCGTTTTTTGTTTATAAACAAACATACTCAGCTGGCGAGGCAATTTAAGAGAGAGAGAGAGAGGAGAGAGAGAGAGAGGAAGAGAGAGAGAGAGAAAGAGAGGAGAGAGAGAGAGAGAGAGAGAGGAGAGAGAGAAGAGAGAGATGAGAGAGAGAGAGAGAGAGAGGAGAGAGGAGAGAGAGAGATAAACGAGAGAGGAAGAGAGAGAGAAGAGAGAGAGAGAGAGAGAGAGAAGAGAGGAGAGAGAGAGAGAGAAGAGAGAGAGAAAGAGAGAGAGAGAGAGAGAGAGAGAGAGAGAGAGATAGAGAGAGAGAGAGAGAGAGAGAGAGAGAGAGAGAGAGAGAGAGAGAGAGAGAGAGAGAGAAGACGAGAGAGAGAGAAAAGAGAGAGAGTAGAGAGAGAAGGAGAGAGAGAGAGAGAGAGAGAGAGAGAGAGAGAGAGATAAACGAGAGAGAGAGATAACGAGAGAAGAGAGAGGAGATAACGAGAGAGAGAGAATAACGAGAGAGAGAGAGATAACGAGAGAGAAGATAACGAGAGAGAGAGAGTAACGAGAGAGAGAAGATAACGAGAGAGAGATAACGAGAGAGAGATAACGAGAGAGAGAGATAACGAGAGAGAGATGAGAAAAGAAAGAGAGAGAGAGATAAAGAGAGAGAGAGATAACGAGAGAGAGATAACGAGAGAGATAACGAGAGAGAGAGATAACGAGAGAGAGGAGAGATAACGAGAGAGAGATAACGAGAGAGAGAGATAACGAGAGAGATAACAAGAGAGAGAGAGAGAGATAGCGAGAGAGATAACGAGAGATAACGAGAGAGAAAGAGAGATAACGAGAGAGAGAGATAACGAGAGAAAGAGAGATGGAAGACGAGAGAGAGAGATAACGAGAGACATAACTCAGCTAGCTGCTATGTGAAGGGATCATATCAAGTTTAAGATCGCGGGAATGCATGGCCCCCACCAGCCATGTATTCACAGCCAAGTTCACGGGTTTTGCTGAGTCACTACACGCTTTGCCTCGGACCCAGGTTTTCGTGCGCAAATGGAACGTCTGAATTCTTGGGTTCCGTGAACTGGTTCTTGAAATGTCGCAAACGGAAGAGGCCTTAAAGTGTTTGTTGAGGCACTGTTGCTGTCACTAGTGTCACAGTATCACTAGCCTCAGCGGGGTGGGCTTCGACAGTCTCCACCGATTGGCCGCCAACTTTACACTTTGTGTGTTCATCTCCTGGATGTGAGGGACAGCGGCCGTGAAAATGTTCCACATCCTGGAGACGCGGACCACAAAGGTGCGTTGGTGCTGGCTGGCATGGGAACGCGGCACCTCCACTGCATCACCACTGTTAAGCACCGTTCTCGTGCTTCGCGTGGCGATTTTCTGAGGCTGTCGTAACCCAGCCAGGTGTGGCACTCCCTGCACCTGTGCCTTGTGGTATACCACAAGCGCTGCGACGTCTCTGCGGTGTTCCAGTGAGTCGAGAGGACTCACCGGCTCGAACTGGGCTGGTGGGTCTGGGGTGTCTGCAGCATCCACCAGTCGCAGGGCTCGACGCTGGATGCTGCCCAGCCTCCTAGTGTGCGAGGCTGCACACGACATCCAGGAGAGGGCGGCGTACTCTAGGTAAGGCCGTATCTGGGCCTTGTAGAGCAAGAGCTTCCCTCCCCTGTTGAGGAAGCTGGCTACCCTTCGCAGGGCAGAGACCCTGTGAGAGGCCTTTTTTGCAATGTGTTTGATGTGGCCGTCAAACCTTAGCTCTCCGTCCACCTCTACTCCCAGAACCTTGACGGCTTCCTGGAGTGGGAGAGGAACGCCACCAAACCGCAGCCTCCCTTCCACTGCTGGCCCGGCAGCGGGGGACCGAGAAACCACCATTGCCTGTGTCTTCTCCGGAGCAAAGTTCACCTGCCAACGTGTACCCCACTCCTGTATAACACTCAGCTGCTGATTTACCTCATCAGCAGCACGCCCACTGTCATGTCGCGGGTAGGAGCAGGAGAGAGTACAGTCATCAGCGTAAACCGAGACTGCTGGCAGCTGCTGGAGAAGATCGTCCACGTAGATTTTCCACAGGACTGGTCCCAGCACAGAGCCCTGTGGGACAGATGCTTCCACTGGCAGGGACTCAGAGGCCTGCCCGTTAACGACGACCTGGAGGGTTCTTCCCTGCAGGTAGTTCCCCAGGAGCAGCAGAAGGTCACCCTGGATGCCTTTTGCTCGGAGTTTTTCGAGAAGGCCTCCGTGCCTCATTATCTTACTGTCTTCTATATAGGGACTGGCAACTAAGCGGGCTATGTGTTACCTCTTTTTGTTGTGCCCTTGGCCAGTCCTTTGTGATGTAAAAAAAAAAAAAAAAAAAAAAAAAAAGTCGATTAGCAGATGCATTCCGCCTAACAGCGCAACCATGTTACACATCAGGTCAGGTTGATGGAATGACATGTCAACAAGGATCTTGTAGATTGCTGCATCTGCTGTTATCACCAGGATGTCTTGATTTGCATCTTTAGTTAATTTAAATCCTCTGTTGATGGAGATGAGGACTACCGTTTGTTCTGTGGGCTTCATGTTCAAAAGCCGTAAATACGATAAGACTGACTTTGGTGCTGTGTTTATGCCTGCATCACAACAAATCCGGGTGTTGTAGCTGTTGTACTCGTACTGTACTTGTACTGGAGTGCCCTCAAGAGGATATCCTTCAGGAATGAGAAGTCGATATCGCGTGCTC
>JACEEZ010009295.1:185000-195000 GCA_016584305.1 Chionoecetes opilio | reverse complement strand
AGCTGTGATGCGACGTTATCCTTTGCCATCTCAATCCTATGTGTTGCAGCTAGTGGCATGTCGACCTTCTTTGGACCTCTGTACGTGGTGATTGGTGTCTCACAGGCGATGGGATACTTCATTTCTTCTTTCGTAAGGCGAGGAATGGTAGAGTCGGGATCCAGTCCATAGAGGCGGTTTACGTGGGCTTGATACTGAGTAGTGAGCATTGCCATGCAGTGACACTGGAGGTGACAGTTTTGGGAGCTGATCTCGGTGTTGAAATTGTCAATGATGATTTGGACCAGCCCCCCAAGGGAACAGTCTGACATGTCAGCAAACAAGTTTGCTTTTGCCGCTTGAACTGCTGCTGAGCGGCAAAACCTCCGCGTCTCATCATATGAGCATGTGACGTTGTACTTGGAGAGTGCTTTGATCAAGCCTTTGTGATCACTCATCAGGACTCCGATTGCTGTTTGAAGCGGGGTCGGTTGATTGGTCACGATTGAAGCGATGATATTGCCGATAATTTGTGATTGTAGGGACTGGTTAGCAAACTTGGGGCTGATCGCGGTCAGAAGTTCAAACATTGTTTCGCTAATGCAGGCTGCTGCAATTTCCTTGTTGATGTGCTTTTAGTATACAGTGAAATTGTTCTTCTTCTCTTTGCTCTCATTCACAACCTGTTTTGCTGCCTTTTGTAGGTCACAGTTCTAGATCATCATCTGTATCATCATCTACAAGATTCATACTCTTGAGTGTATGCTCTCGAAAGACGAGTAACGTTGCGATGACGGGTGATTGAAGTCCTATCATCTCCTCACCGAAGTGGTCACTGACGTTCTTCACCAAGGTCCGCCTCGAATGATCAATGCCTCCGTTGTCAATACATAGAGCTTCTACTTCAGTTGATGTCCAAATTTTTGTTTTGTTTTCACCAATGGCGCCAAGTGTATCTACCAGAGCTTGCTGGTCAGTAGTTATATAGCTACTACTAGAGCTGTCTACATGATCTAACTACATGACCTAACTGATCCTAACGCTCTGTACAGACACCAAGGAGTTTCTGCTTGTAGTCTTGTCTATTTGCCAATTTATCAGCTCTAACCAAGGAAGCTGCTCTTCTATAATAATTCAAGGGAGCTATGCTATTTTGCTCTACACAACATGGTGTGACATCACAACATAATAAACAGGGGTCCTTGAAATCAAAGACTGCACCACCAGCACTAGACCTCAATCGTTTTGTTTCAGTGTATGACACACTAGCAGGCACATGTTCATGTTTTTTAACAGATGCTAAGTTAGAGGGTGACACATAACATAACGTGAAATACAGTTCTTGTGACAAGTTATGGAAGCATCTTTAGAGAGATCAGCTAGCTAGATGTACTGAGAAACCATCACTACGCAGATGGCTTGCTGAGGAGACTGTTTGAAGACGTTTAGATTTGATAAGCTTTCCCTCGCCACATTTGTAGACATCTTTGAAGAAACACGTTTCTCCCTCCATCTTCGCTGTCATATATCACAGCCACCTGAAAAAATGCAGTTTGTCAGTAAATACATCAACAAATAAATACAACAACCATAAACACAGAAAATGAATGTTTCTCATAAAGAAAACGTGCTTAATTGAGCATGCATCAGCATATTATTATGAAAATATGGGGAAAAGTAGTTTTTGGTGTAAAATTTTGCCTTTGAAAAGTTTTAAAACAAATTTTAAAGACTATTTCAACTTTAAAAAGTTAAAACAATGCCAGAATCGGATTCCTCGCAACCGAAGACATAATTATCTATATTTATAAAAGCGAAAGTGTGTGTGTGTGTGTGTGTGTGTGTGTGTGTGTGTGTGTGTGTGTGTGTGTGTGTGTGTGTGTGTGTGTGTGTGTGTGTGTGTGTGTGTGTGTGGTATAGGTTCCGCCCCCCGTGGCGGAATACCATCATATACCACATTTTTGGAACCAGGTTGACCAGGGGAAGGTTTTAAGCCCACTTATGAGATGATCCGATCACTTCTGGTTTTTTTTTAGCAGCCTATTAGCGATAATTGTGAAAAAAAAGTGGGTTGCGAGAATTGAGGAAGCCTTGATGTAGGGTGATGGGTAATGGGTGAGTGAATGGGTGGGGTGATGGGTAATGGGTGTAGGGTGATGGGTGAATGAATGGGTGGGGGGTGATGGGTGATGGGTGAGGGAATAGATGGGGGGTGATGGGTAATGGGTGAGTGAATGAGTGTGTGGTGATGGGTAATGGGTGAGTGAATGGGTGGGGGGGTGATGGGTAATGGGTGAGTGAATGGTTTGGGGGTGATGTGAATGGGTTGGCGTTAATACATACATTTCTACATCCATGATTTCAGGAAAGTTAGAAGGGGCTATCTGGAGAGTCTGTGTTTTTGGTGGGTCGAAGGCCCACCAAACACAGGTGGTGGGCCGAAGGCCCACCAATAGCCCTCCGCAGGAGCTAGCCAAAAAGTCCGCCCGGAGGGCGGCATTGCGGCTAGTAAACTATAAAAACATCCTATTTGTGTGCTCAGAACAGAAAATATGAATGATTTTGTAAATCAACCCTTGTGACGGCAATCTTGGATTCTGAAAAAGGCAAGCGGGTGTGAATCTCACACCACCCACCCAGAATTTGAAATAGAAACCAAGTAGCTAGTATCGTAAAAGGCAATAAAACGATTACCACCACTGATTGCAAGGTTCGGCCTCAAAATGGGCCATCGGACTATAAGGAAGAGAGAGAGCGAGAGAGAGAGAGAGAGAGAGAGAGAGAGAGAGAGAGAGAGAGAGAGAGAGAGAGAGAAATGGAGGTAGGAATTGAAAGTAAACAGATGAAGTTGAGAAGGGATGGATGATATAATGGATGAAGGGAAAGAATGGAGAGAAAGAAAAGGGAGGGAGAAGTATATATATAAGGATAAGGATAAGTATATATATATATATATATATATATATATATATATATATATATATATATATATATATATATATATATATATATATAGTAATATAAGCGAAAGTGTGTCTGTCTGTCTGTCTGTCTGTCTGTGTGTGTGTGTGTGTGTGTGGTGTGTGTGTGTGTGTGTGTGTGTGTGTGGTATAGGTTCCGCCCCTGTGGCGGAATCCCCTCATATGGCGCAGTTTTGGAACCGGCTTGACCAGGGGAAGGTTTTAAGCACACTTATGAGATGATTCGATCTTTTTTATGATCACTTTTTTCTTTTTTCTTTTTTTCTAGTAGCCTATTAGCGAGAATTGTGAAAAAAAAGTGGGTTGCGAGAATTGAGGAAACCTTGATGTAGGGTGATGGGTAATGGGTGAGTGAATGGGTGGGGTGATGAGTAATGGGTGTGGGGTGATGGGTGAGTGAATGGGTGGGGGGTGATGGGTTGGGGGTGATGGGTGATGGGTGAGGGAATAGGTGGGGGGTGATGGGTAATGGGTGAGTGAATGGGTGTGTGTTGATGGGTAATGGATGAGTGAATGGATGGAGGGTGATGGGTAATGGATGAGTGAATGGGTGGGGGTGATGGGTGATGGGTGAGGGAATAGGTGGGGGGCGAGAATTGTGGAAAAAAAAGTGGGTTGCGAGATTTGAGGAAACCTGATGTAGGGTGATGGGTAATGGGTGAGTGAATGGGTGGGGTGATGGGTAATGGGTGTGGGGTGATGGGTGAGTGAATGGGTGGGAGGTGATGGGTTGGGGGTGATGGGTGATGGGTGAGGGAATAGGTGGGGGGTGATGGGTAATGGGTGAGTGAATGGGTGTGTGTTGATGGGTAATGGATGAGTGACTGGGTGGAGGGTGATGGGTTATGGATGAGTGAATGGGTGGGGGTGATGGGTGATGGGTGAGGGAATAGGTGGGGGGTGATGGGTAATGGGTGAGTGAATGGGTGTGTGATGATGGGTAATGGGTGAGTGAATGGATGGGGGGTGATGGGTAATGGGTGAGTGAATGGGTGGGGGTGATGGGTAATGGGTGAGTGAATGGGTTGGGGGTGATGTGAATGGGTTGGGGGTGATGTGAATGGGTTGGGGGTGATGTGAATGGGTTGGGGGTGATGTGAATGGGTTGGCGTTAATACATACATTTCTACATCCATGATTTCAGAAAAGTTAGAAGGGGCTATCTGGAGAGTCTGTGTTTGGTGGGCCGATGGCACCACCAAACACAGATAGTGGGCCGACGATGGTGGGCACGACGATGGTGGGCCGATGGTGGGCCCACCAATAGCCCTCCGCAGGAGCTAGCCAAAAAGTCCGCCTGGAGGGCGGCTTTGCGGCTAGTATATATATATATATATATATATATATATATATATATATATATATATATATATAATATATATATATATATATATAATATATATATATATATATATATATATATATATATTATGTATATATATATATATATATTATAATTATATATTATATATATATTATATATATATATATATATAATATATATATATATATATATTATATATCAAATGTAATAGTTTTAATCATTTAAACAATAACCATTAAATATATATAATATTATAATCAACAAAAAAATCACATATATAATATTTTGAGATACCTACTACTTAGATTTATATTTCTGCAGGATTCAAATATATTTGAAAGCATGGAGGTAGTATGAGTGGAGATGCCCTGAGCCGCGCGGGTTGATGCCAGTGAACTGTCAGTCAGCCATCTCGTTGTGGGCTAAGGGAGCCCACAACTCTACTGCCAAGTACATATAAATCATCCCATCTAAGTACTTTGAGATTCCTGGGAGAAACGTTGGTCCATTCTAAGGTGCACATATATGGGTTTCTTTCCCGGTATTATTTGCATGAGAATTAAACTGATCTCATAACATGGTGATATCAATATACGTAGGTCTCTCGGGTTTGTGGGTATAAGGTTTGCTACGTTGGGGTGGCACCATTTAGGTAGTATTGTAGTACTACCATACCACCTCCCATACTACCTCGATGGGTGGCACGGTGGCTTCGTTGTTAAAGGTGAGATGGTGAGGTCAAAGATGTGATGTCAGGAAATTACTAGGGAGTGGTGGATTTGTTTAATTAAGGGTTGGGCTATGCTTACTCAGGTCAAATCCCCTTTACACGTCCACACATACTCTCTCAGTCTTAATTTAGTATTGACCTCATGAAGAGACAGTTCTCTGTTTCTGAATTTTGCGATGTCCAGAAGGTTGAGAATTGCAGGTTCTTGGTATCAGTGACCAGAGCTGCACCGCTGGATATGGTATAGTAATACCGGAGGGGTAGCGAAGGAGATCGACCACGTCCTCGTTAGTACTCGTTGGAGGATCCTTCAGAACTGCAGGGTTTACCGGAGAGCTGAGTTCTTTGGAACAGATCATAGACTTGTTGTTGCTACACTTAAGCTTCATGTCAAGTCCAAAAGAATCTCATGAGGTAACCATACTGTGTTTCATCTTGAGAAACTGAAAGACTTGACATGTACCCATGAGTATGCAGTGGCAGTCTCAAATCTGCTTGATGTGCTCGCTGCCCTCGAGGGCCCTGTAGAACTGTGGGATACCTTCAAACGTGAAACTCTCCAGGCTGCCAAGGAGTGTATTGGGGAGCTCCCGAGGTCAAGGCGTGGTTATGTCTCGACGGAGACGCTGGAAAATATCGAGAAGATTCGCGCTGCCAGGCTAGCTGGGAACCAGGACCAGCACAGGGCTCTGTCACGCCGGACTAGAGCCCTCCTGAGGAGAGACAAGGAGAGGTATGTCAGGAGTCTCGATGAGGATGTCGAGGGCCATTTGAACGCTATTGACCTCCGACCCGCCTACCGAGCCCTGAAGAAGCTCCGTTGCAAGTCTCCATCTCGCTCGAGTGCTATTCGACGAGCAGATGGGCGCCTCGTGTCGGACATGGATGGGCAGATGGCTCGTTGGGCTGAGTACTTTAGGCAGTTGTACACGGTGGACCCTCCAATTGAGCAGCTTCACACCACTGAGTTACAGGCAGTGGATGTCGATCCTACAATTGACGAAACAGCACCCTCTCTTGACGAAGTCAGAAAGGCTGTAGCAAAGTTGAGGGGTGGAAAGGCAGCTAGTATTTGTAATATCAGTGCGGAGCTCCTCAAAGCATGGGAGGCCATGATCCGCGGGTTGCATGCTGTCCTGACTGCCGTATGGCAATCAGGTACCATTCATCCTGACTGGAAAAGGGGGCTGGTCGTCCCTATCTGGAAAGGGAAAGGGGACCGTCAGAACTGCAACAATTACCGCGGTATTACGCTGCTCAGCGTGTGAGGCAAGGTGCTTGCCTCGGCACGGATTTATTGCTGACACGGATCCGCAGTCATCTGCTGAAGCATCAGAGACCTCAGCAGTCTGGGTTCACGCCTGGTAAGTCAACAACGGACCTTGATCTAGCGCTGCGTGTCCTGGTGGAACGCCAACGTGAGTTTCGACAGGGGATGATTGCAGCCTATGTTGATCTCAAGAAGGCGTTTGACTCAGTGCATCGTGAGTCACTCTGAGATCTTCTGCGACTTCGCGGGATTCCTGCAAGGACTATTGTTTTGATGACTGGTCTGTACTCTGGGACTGAGAGTGGTGTGAAGTGTGGGGGAGGTGTATCCAGCTTCTTTCCTGTTAATATAGAAGTGAGGCAAGGGTGCGTCCTTGTCCCATCACTTTTCAACATTTGAATGTACTAGGTTTTGGGCAAAGTTGTAGATCAAAGTGATTGTGGAGCATCCCTCGGCAACACCAACATCACTGATCTTGTTTTTGCCGATGATGCAGTAATCTTTGCTGAGTCGCTGGAGGTCCTGGTGATGGCTCTCGACGCGCTGCACGAGGAGGCAAAGCCTTTGGGACTTGAGGTCTCCTGGCTTGATTAAGACCAAGGTCCAGGTGTTTGGAGACTTACTAGATGAAACAGTACAGTCTGTTCATGCGTGCGGCGAGGACATTGAGATCTTGGAAAGTTTTACATACCTTGGCAGCGCAGTTCATAATCACGGGTCACGTCAAGAAGTCTTATGGCGGATTGGCATAGCCCACGGTGTTATGAACTCGCTCAGCAGGAGTATTTGGCGTTGTCGGTACCTGTGCAGGAGGACAAAGATCCGGATTTTCAAGTCGCTTGTGACCCCTGTCTTACTCTATGGTAGTGAGACATGGACACTAAATAGCGACTTGAAGAGACGAATCGATGAGAAATGAGCCTACATGGGGACTCACGCGTTGTGACCCCCGGGAGTGGCGTCCTAGGATGGGCGAGGCGACGCACCCCCTAGTGTATGCCCCCAATTGATGATTGATGAGTAACACAGAAGTATAATATCACACACCGTGATATCAATGAGTGCAAACACTGTAAAAAGTGAAAAGAAAGAGTCTTATTCACTTACATTTTTCACTTCTTTTGTTCACTTCATTTTTCATTCACTTTTCATTCTTATCTCAGTCACTCAGTGCATGACATTGCCCACAACGCAATGGCGGACGGGGGTAAGCGGTGGCTTCACCGGACATCACAGACCGCGAGGCTCAGGTCTCCACCCATACTACCTCCATGCCTCAGAGTCAGTGTTTGCGATCCAGACAAAGCAGAGTCGATAAGGGAAAACACACACACACACACACACACACACACACACACACACACACAGATAAGATATACTTTGATCCTATCTAGACACTTTGCAAGTACCAACGACAAGGTTATTGACTATGCAAAGCGCCACCACGCCAGGACGAACCTGGTGGGCTCGAACCACTGACCGAATGCAGGGACGCTGCACGCGAGCCCACAGCTCTACCAACTGAGACACCCTGACGGGTTTCACACACACAGAAAGGCACTTATAGTCCGTTTGACACCCATAGGTGTTCTGTACTAAACCTTGTTTTCATGAGAAGTGTATTGTTTTTTTATGGTTTCATAATCGAATGAGTCTATAGAAAAGATTTAGCTCGGTTGCCGGAGTGCCAACCATGGGGAACTCCGCTAATTAGCATAAATCTAAGATGGACGCCGCAGACGGAAGTGGAAAATAACTTTTCAGCCAAATCAACCTTCAATCAGTGTGATACATTTTTTCCGTATAATTTGGATGTGAGGAACGATTCTGAGGTCAGTTGCATGTTTTGGGAGTCAAATTCAGGGTCAAAGGTCAAGTAAAGGTCATTTTGGCCAAAAAATGTATTAATATAATAATCATTGCTTTTTCAGAACGAGGGTATCAAGTGTTTATTCATTAACGGCGACCACTCCCATTCTTCATCAGAGCGAATGCAAGATCAAGATGATCAGTTCCTCGTCATTTTCCACATCTGCTTCTCCTTCCTCTTCCACTTCATCTTGGTCTTCTTTCTCCTGTCTTAAAGGGGGTTTTCAAGAAGGCGTCACTAGAACCACAAGCGCAGTACACAGTGCATGATAAATTTCCATGGTGACAGCTGCAACGTTCACTGCCGCATGCCTTCCCCGCCGCCTTACAGCTGCACCGCATTACACCCATGAGTTTTTGGGGGGTCCTGGGGGCTGATAAGAGGTTGCTGGTACTGGGTCCCAATCTTTGATTTTCCACCCATATTTCGTGAGGGTCAAGTTCAGGTGGACCCGCTGGTAAAGCAGATTGGCGAGATAGTCTGCGGGATGAGTGCGCAAGATGTGCAGGAAGAGATTTTGTCTGTTGGTGGTAGCGACATGATCTTGAGCAGCTTTCCAGCCTTCTTTGTGTACATATGGTACCTCGCCTCACTCATAGTGGTCCCCTGTTGCCGACCCATATAGAGCACAGAAGAACGCCTGTCCTGCCTCATGAGCTGTGAATGTGTGGGCATCAAGCTCACCGAAGGCTGAGTACAGGCCGGGGAAGTCGCCAGCTCTCAGGGTCTTCAGTCCCGACACTTTCCCCTTGCCGTACAGGTATGAGGTGGTATCTGAACCAGTAATGTAGTGCATTCCCAAGATCTGCAGGCACTTGGGGCCGAGTTGGGAACAGGTGGTGTTGATGTCCCAAATGAATTCATCCACCACTCCATTTTCACGTAGCCCGGAATTTTTCGGTACACCCAGTATACAAGCAGCAAAGAACACATCGGTGTCATCTGAAGAGAATGCGGATGGGCTCGCGTGTCGGACTCGGCAGCCATAAGGAGGTACGAGATCATTGTTATGTCCGCTTCGTCATGGGTGAACACACCATCGCTGGGGCTCTCCACGGTGACTCCTTCGCCGAAGCTGTAGGTAGGCCTACTAAGAATTTTCGACAGCTGCAACTTGTTGCGCTTATTCCTCATGATGGCATCTCGACTGAGCAGCGTTGTGTTTATAGTGAGTGTAATTTATGGAACCCAAGGCCAGCAAGTCGCCTACGCTCATGGTCCTTCGCAGAAAACGTTGTGATTACTTTTCGAAAGTATAAGACCTTCTTGCCAGCGAGAGAGGACAATCTCGTCTTGATGGACTTAACTAAAGACCGACGCATCTCCTCATGGTTTATCTGCCTCACCACGGAAGCAATGCTCCTCTCATCCGTATCGTCATCTTTAACTATCTTGAGAGTTTTAGCAACGGAGTCACGGAAACCAACCATGGTAGCACATCCACCTACTCGAACAACTTTATCATCCTTACTCATGCAGTCAGTCACCTTGCTAAACATGTCACGTCGAGCGAGATTTCCACCCAGATCCGAGGGACAGGGAATGCAGTTCAAACACTATTTCCATAATCTGGGACCCGATTCGGCTCATGTACTGAAATGACTTCCTCAGAGCATCTTCATCTGCAGCACAGGTGGCAAATCAGCATATGTGGGGAAATTCGTAAAAAATGTTATAGCAGCGGAGGTGGTACTTGCACTCAGCAGAAGGTAGATCAGAAACAAAAACAAGGTGCAGCTTGAGCCTTCTAGCCACATCATCATTACGCTGATCGCAACATCAAGGAGCATATCTTTCATAGTTGGGAGTGGGTTTACGTCCTGTGTCAAAAACGTTCTTTGGTCAT
>JACEEZ010009295.1:145000-180000 GCA_016584305.1 Chionoecetes opilio | reverse complement strand
TTGCTTCGGGAAGTTAAAGTGCGATACTGCCAGCCCCCCCGGTAAACACCCCCCCAGGAGGCCCGCACGCGCCTCAAATCAAGAAAGGCGGGAAAAAATTTTTTAAAAACGCTGTTTTCGGAACAGGAAAAAAAATCCCCGTTTGGGCTACTTCACTCCCTAAACAAGAGCTTTGCGTTTCCTCCCCCACTTCTGACACCTCACAGGTGGAAAGGGGGGAAAACCCCCTTTCAACCCTTTTCCCGCCCCCTCACAATGCCACCCAACACGCTATCCCCCCGGGCTACGCCGCTCCCCCGGCAAGTTTGGGTTAATCTTACCATCTCCAGCTAACGTTAGAGGTTTCCAAAACAAACCCCCCCCCCGGGGGCCCTAACGTACAGCCATGTTTTGCCCCCAAGCCTGAAAATCATTGCCACTACTGAGCCCTTCCCCTCAACCCCCTCAGTGCCAGAAAAATTTTGGGAAAGGGAATGGGTGGCAAATCAATTTGGGTTTTCCGACTGACAGACCCCAAGGAAACCTTTTGGGGGGAGTCGCTGTGTGTTCGCAACAGCCCCCCTGTAAAAAGCTCTCCCCTCGACCTTCCGGGCCTCCAGGGAGTTTGAGTTTTTAAAAATTGGGGCCCAAAACACTAAAGGGACCCCTTCTGCTGGGCGTGTGTTACCCCCCCCAGTGGAAAGGGTTTGGTGAGCCCCTTAAACACCTGACCCCCAAAATTTAGATGCCCGGGCCCCTCCAGCACCCCTTTAAGCATCCCCTCTTTGGGGGGTGATCTAAACCCCAGTCCCTTTTGGCCAGGGGGAAATTTTGGGAGGAGCGGGTTGACGGTTTTGGACCACCAATCACGTCGATTCCCCCCCCACATCTCAGGGTCTTCATTTGGGACCCTGTAATACCGTTTGCCCTGCTTATGTATTTTGGCCGGGCCGCAGCAACAGGGGGTTTTCCCCGACCACCGGCTTTTCTCCCCCAAAGGGTTTCAAGCGGGCCCATCGAAAAGAGGGGCAGTAAACTCGCCCCAAAACTGGCGGGGGAAAAAGGGGAACTGGGATGACATAAGGAAAAATTAACAACTTTTGGTGTTGGCTGACGTGTTTAAACAGGGGGACGTTGACACAAAGGGGAAAAAATTACGAAACCCCTATGTCCCCCCAAAAAAAGTTTTGTGCCCCCCCAGACATACAATCAAAACCGGGGGAGACCCCCGGGTTTTTGGTTTTAAATGCAGGAAAGCAAACAATAAAGGGGGGCCCTGGTTGCGATTAAGTCCCACCCCAAAAGAAGAAAAAAACACCAGCAAAAAATTGGCCTGTGAAAATATAAAAAAGTCCAAAAAGGGGCGATAAACAACGGGAGGGATCACCCAAGCGAAAGCTAACGGGCCCCAGCCCAGGGGGCACTAAGGTTTGGGGGAGCAGCATAAAACAAAAAACAGGGTTCTCTCGTGCCCGACGCACCCAAACCGTTGACAGCCCCCTATGGCTCTGTTGTCAAAAAGCCCACCGGGGAAAAAGCTCAGGGTTGGCTGCCCACTTTCCTCCCCCAAATGCCATTTCCTGACCCAAACGTAAACCTCCTACTTTTCCCGGGTTCTAACCGGCCCGCCCTAGGGAACATCCCATTACCACGGGGGAGGTGTTGCAAAAACCTTCAAAAATTGATCCCAAAAAGCGTTTGGGGACCAGATAGTATCAGCCCTCACCTGCTTAAAAGTGTCCCCACACTTGCTGTGCCTCTTGCTACCAAACTTCCGGGGGGGTTCCTTTTATCTCAAACAGTGGCCCCTCTTTGGGGGAAAGTGGCGAGAGTCTGTGCTATCCACAAAAAGAAGGCAAGGCGATCCTTTAGAACTACCGCCCCTTTTCCCCCCCCCTTTTCCCTTTTTGGGGAAAATTCTTGGTCCCCTCATTGCCTCCCCAAAAACACTACATTTTTTTAAAAGTTCACCCCTTGCTAAATTCACGGCAAAATTTGGGTTCCAAAAGGGGAGACTGCAGCAGACCTTCTTTCCCGCACTCAGCAGCCTGGAACACTCCTAGATCGGGGTGAAACCTTCGTCGTGCCCTTGGCATCGCTGGTGCCTTTGGGTGGGGGTGGGATCAAGGGGATCACTACCAAGCTGAGAAGCCGGGGGTTGCGGGGAACCTTTTTACACCTCCGCAAGATTACCTCCCGAAAGAAAATCTGCGCGTGGGGTTTAATGGTCCCACCCCCTCTGAAAATTTCTATCAAAACCAGGGCCCCCCAAGGAAGTGGGACTCGGGCCCCTTTCTTTGGAACTTTACTTTAAAGCTCCTTTCGCTGAATTTCCCGAGGGGAAAAGCGTACGCAGGGCGACTTTACTTTTCACATTCACCTGTGAGAGGGGTGGGGCCGCCACAAAACAGTCATTTGATCAAAACCCGACCTTTCAGGCTCGCCTCCCGGGGGGGAAGAAAATTAAAATCACCTTTGCACCAGACAAACTCAAGCCTTTTTTCATCTTTCCCCCAGGCCCAAATTTCAGTCAACTGGGGACCAACACGCCATTCTCCCGGAAGGCAGAAAAAAACACCCCCAGGGGTCATTTAAAATTCTAGGGGGGGAGTTCGACTCTGGGCCCCCAACATACACCAGCCACGTCCCAAAAAGGTCGCCCAAAGGGAACTGCCTGGAAACTGAGCTGCATCCGGGCGCGTTGCGCACCCCTGGACGCTCAGGGGGGTCGGGACCTCTAAAGTCCCCAAGTCCCTTTCCCCGATGGAAAAACTCGCCCCCTCGCCCCCCCGGGCCCCCCTTCCCCCCGTCCCTACCTCCCCTCCTTTAAAAACCCGGGGGCAAACCCCCGAGCCCCCGCGGCGGGGCCCCGGGGAAAAACCCCTGAGGCTGCTGCACGATTTTATTTAACCTCTCCAAACAGCGGGTTAACGTGGCGGGTGTGGTCAAAGTACAAGGCTCACAATGCAGCTCCTACAATTAAACAGAGCTGGCCTAAAAACCCCCGGGCCCGGGCCCCCCCATTCCCCCCCCCTGCCCCAAAAAACATCGACCATTTCCGTGGGTGGCCTTGCGAGGGGCGGAACTTTTCCTCCGCCCCCTTCCTACCCGCTATGGTCGACTATGGAAAACCTTTTTGGGGCCCAAACCCAAACCCCATCTGAACCCCTTCCATGCACCCTTAAAAACGGGCGTAAATGGCTGGCTGCAAGCGGAACTAACGCAATAAAACATGCAATAAAAATCATTACTAAACATTTGTATAATAAGATTATGTTTTATATTAGTATAACTTCTTTATATATATGTGTATCAATGTATTAGTATACTTTCTTTATATTATTTGTATTAGCGTATAGTTGTTATCAGTATTAATTTATAGCAGAGAATTGCTGTACTTTTTCCATATTATTTGTATAATTATTGATATTAATAAAATATAATACTGCTAGAGATAGTCCTTGGCGTCCCAGTCAGGACTTTAGCACATCAACTCCCCTTCTGTATTCAATGTATTAAGTTTAAAAAAAAAAAAAAAAAAAAGAGAGAGAGAGAGAGAGAGAACTTGACAACACACTTTCATCGCACCAACAAAACAAAAACACTAAAAATACAACTATGATAATAATAATAATAGAGAGAGAGAGAGAGAGAGAGAGAGAGAGAGAGAGAGAGAGAGAGAGAGAGAGAGAGAGAGAGAGAGAGAGAGAGAGAGAGAGAGAGAGAGAGAGAGAGAGAGAGAGAGAGAGAGAGAGAGAGAGAGAGAGAGAGCAGTTTGCGCGGATAATCACTGCGCGCCTCCGAAAAGGGAATGTTTACACGTATGACGCACCATGTTTATAACAAAATAATGTAGAATATCAACACTTACAATTGTAGTTAATATTTCGTTGCGTAGCCCTTCCTCTTGATGACCCTTTGAAGGCGACGTGGGACACTGTCAGCAAGATTTTGAAGGAACTCAGGCTTAAATTCTTCCCAACACTTTCGGAGCTCCATTTCAAGCTTGGGGAGTGTAGAGGTGTCACGTGAGCGGAGTTTGCCTTTAATGATGGCCCAAAGATTTTCTATGGGTGATATAGCGGGAGAATTACCTGGCCAGTCATCTATTCTCCCAATCTTGCAGTCATCAAGCCACTGTATCACATCTCGAGCTGTGTGGCAGGATGCTCCATCCTGTTGAAAAATCTATGCCTGTGTCTTTTCAAAGCAGTCCTCCAGGTGGTCATTTAAAAGATCAAAATACACCACTTTGTTAACAGTTGTGTTCTTTGGGAAAATAACTAAGTTCCCAATACCATGAAAAGTAAAGCAACCCCACACCATTAAACTGGGAGGGTGTTTTGTGGTCTTTGGTGTGTAGCGAGGCTCGGTGGGGTCTGAGCCGGGGCGACGGTACACTTTTGCTGTCTCCTCACCCACAAAGGCTTCGTCATCCACAGCACAGCTCTACTTATCGAGAGGCAATCTCTGATTTTTGCAAAGTGAAGCCTTTCATCCTTTGGCGGTCATTATCAGTGCTTATTCGCGCCGGTAACACTTAGCCAAGTCACGTTTCAAAGTTCCTGTACTATATCGAAGCGACACATACCGTAAGAAGTGAAGCTCTGTTTTTCCTGCGTTCAGTTTCGTGGCTGTAAGGCACGGATTGACACAGCTGTAGCCTAACACGCTATGGTCAAAGTGTTACACAGTTTTGTTTGACATTCCAGGGTTGTTTTTTCTTCTGGCGTAGCAGGTATGTAAGACACAAGCTCCCTACGCGCTATGTTGTTCCGGTAAGGGTTGGTTGGAGAGAGAGAGAGTAGATTCACCTCTCCGCCAGCCTTAAATCGGCGGATCAAATTTTGCACTGTTCTAAGCTTTAGTCCTTTAAGCTTGCAAATTTTCTTATTATTGATCCCAGCCTTGTAAAGATCAATGATTGCTTGAATCGTTGTGCCATCCGTATGTTTTCCACCCATTATGTAATCCAGCAAAAACAGGCAAAAACACGGGATGTAGTTGGAACGCTGCAAGCTATAAGTTCAAACTCATGCAAACTGTCAACCGCCTATGGAGGGAGGAGAGGGAGGAAAACCCTCCCTCCCACACACCGGCGAGTGGGCAAGATGATGTACGTCGCTGTCAGACATACGATTCATGCCTTCTGCATTTTTTTATAGCTTGGGAAGCAACTTTAAATCTGCGCGGTAAATCTCCATCAACGGATTCTGGGGCAAAGATCATCCGTGCAAGCCTGTAATCCCCGACACGACGCGATTCTTCCTCGGGTTTAACAAAATCCCTAGAATTCCTTTACCCACTGTCACCAGGTAAAGTACCCATCTACACACACACTCGCGATGAATCATGGCCTTAGCTGTATACACTGGTGTGTCCACGGCCATCCACTCAGCTCAGCTCCCCACAACCTCCATCAGCACACACGTGGGTCCCTCATGGGCTAAACCACCCCCTCAGCTCACTCAGCTCACTCAGCTCACTCAGCTCAGCTCCAAAACCCTTTGAAAAGGGTTGTAAGACACAACTCCCTGCGCGTGTTGTCCCGGTAAGGGTTGGCGAGAGAGAGAGAGAGTATGGCTACCTTCTCCCTTCCTTGCCTTCTTGCCGTGACGTCACTAGCGACCGCGGGCACAAAATATTGTCGGAACCTATATCTATTGATTAAGGACTGAGGAGTGAAGAAAAGAAAATTGCGAGCATTTAATTACTAGATATTTATATATTACTTTACTCTCACCACTCAATGTAAACTCTTCGTCAATCGTGAGTCACAGGATTAACCCATTTTCTCGCATTACACATGTATAACATGATATACTGCGGGGTCATGCCTTGAGAACTTCCGCGGGTCTTGGGTGAACAGAGAGGCTCTGGTACTAAGATGGCGCCCATAAATCGGGTTGTCACTACTCTATTATTAGAGGTACTCTAGTAGCGCCGAGGCAAGGTACCACCACCACCACCACCCAGCCCGAGTCTATCAGCCAATCAGCGACGTCCTTACAAACTCGGGTAGGCATCGAGCAGCTCCCAGCCCAGGAATCCACCTTAAGCGAATAGACTATAGTAAGAATAATAATAAGAAGAAGAAGGAAAATAACAAAATACAACAACAACTACCGTAAAGCCGCGGTCACACGAGCAACTTTTCCGTCAATATTTAGCCTGCAATATTCAGCAAAGGCAATACCTTGCCGTGTTTTGGTCACACGGACTTTCACAGAGGGACCAGATTTTTAATGGCAATTTTGACTTCTCAAGATGTATCTGAAGAAGCGTCTTTGGATAAATAGGGATAAATAGGGAGAAACTGGTTCACAAATAGGGTGTTGAGTGATTGAAATGGATTCTTGTGTATGGAAGCGCGTCAGACATCAAACATTTAACATTCAAACATCAAAGTGATCAACAATATGTTCAATCAATCAATCATTGGGGGCATACGCCGGGGGGCGCGCCGCCTCGCCCACCCTACGACGCCACTCCCGGGGGTCACCACGCGCGAGTTCCCATGCAGGCTCCTTTCCCATAACAAGCAGCTCTCGACAAGAAACATCAACTTGCCCCAGCCACGAGCCTTGTGGGCGCCCCCTTGGCCTCCTCCACGCCGGATTGTCTCTTACAGATACAACCCGATGGGAAGGATCGGTTTCAGGGTAGCGTGCCACATGCCCATATAGCCGAAGTTGGCGCTGACGGACTATGCAGGTAATAGGCCTCGATTCAGTCTCACGGTGCAATCGCTGATTTGACACGTAGTCATCCCAGCGATACCCCATGATTCTGCGAAGACACTTATTACCAAAGGCATTGATTCGTCTCTTCAAGTCACTATTTAGTGTCCATGTCTCACAACCATAGAGTAAGACAGGGATCACAAGCGACTTGAAGATCCGGATCTTTGTCCTCCTGCACAGGTACCGACAACGCCAAATACTCCCGCTGAGCGAGTCCATAACACCGTGGGCTATGCCAATCCGTCGTAAGACTTCTTGACGTGACCCGCCGTCATTATGGACTGCGCTACCAAGGTATGTAAAACTTTCCAAGATCTCAATGTCCTCGCCACACGCATGAACAGACTTTACTGCTTCATCTAGTAAGTCTCCAAATACCTGGACCTTGGTCTTGAGCCAGGAGACCTCAAGTCCCAAAGGCTTTGCCTCCTCGTGCAGCGCCTCGAGAGCCATCACCAGGACCTCCAGCGACTCAGCAAAGATTACTGCATCATCGGCAAAAACAAGATCAGTGATCTTGGTGTTGCCGACGGATGCTCCACAATCACTTTGATCTACAACCTTGTCCAATACCCAGTCCATACAAGCGTTGAAAAGTGATGGGGCAAGGACGCACCCCTGCCTCACTCCTGTATTCACAGGAAAGAAGCTGGATACACCTGCCCCACACTTCACAGCACTCTCAGTCCCAGAATACAGACCAGTTATCAAACCAATAGTCCTTGCAGGAATCCCTCGAAGTCGACAATATGTTGGTATCCCCTAAAAATTTTAGTTATTAATAGACCGTCAACAAAGAAAATAGAAACCATCCATAACTCATGTAAATGTTTCTAAGTTTATTGTATCCTTCAAAACGCTTAAAAACATGTACAAGAATGTACAGGGCTTCGCAATTCATCTTGTAATCGGTTCTTGCCACTATGTAGCTATTTATTTCAGCTTCTGTATATTGAATTAGAGCGTACATTAAAAATTAATGTCAAATAATATGCGTTGGTGGTGGGAATTTCCGAGAATATTCTTGGCAGAATATTGTTGGAACACCAACATGTTGGTATTGACTTATTGTCGACAATTTTAGCCGACTTGAGGCCGGTTTGGTCTTGCTGGCTGAATATTGACGGAAAAGTTGCTCGTGTGACCGCGGCTTAAAACTCAGACGAACCCGAGATACATCACCCTCCTGTATGAGATTAGCAAGTTCAGTGAACTGCCATAATTGACGTCCAGCACTGCCACTTCTTCAAATTTCTCCCAACTTGCACTGGGGCTTGTGACAAATCGTCGAGAAGGCAATAGTACCAAATATGACTCTTAAATATTACCTAATTATCAACGCGGTATTCGGTCATTTTGCACACATCAAAAGGTCATTTCGCCCAAAGTCAATTCGCCCGCACGTTGGAGGCATTTTGCCCACATTAGATTACAGTTGTAATATTAAGAGAGAAGTATAAAAGAGGAACACAAGAACTCGCTTTTTTTTCACTTTTCACTCCTTTATTGTGTAACGTTTCTCCAAGTTACAGTTGGCATCAACAGGCTAAAAAATATATCAGAATTCTGGTGTCAGTTGGGAAGCTCCGAAAGACCCAACGGAGACATTATAAAGAACAGCTAGCAAGGAAAATTGTTCAGTCCTTAGGATGAATACATGAGGGGTGAGAGATCCTCATTCCAATTTATGAAAGCTTGTTCATATTTTAATGGACCAGTAAGCAGCTAACCATTTTAATTCCATGAATTTTGCTCAGTTATTCTTTCACAATTAAAACTATGGCATGATTTTATTTTATTTTAATGTTCTAATGTTTTTCTTAAAGTAATCGTCCAGACCCATATTTTCTTTGCATAATTATGTTGCATGTACATTAGGGTGTCCCAAGAAACCGACGTGTATCGGACACACTCCGGCACATGTTGCCCTTGTTCCCTGTCGTGACAAGTTCAATCAGGAAAACTTTCACCTTCCTCTCTCGTCTTTTACTGGTCGCGCATTTCGTTCAGTTTTCTGCTCGGCGTCAGAGAGTGAGATCGTTGTCGCGTGTGTCGTTGTCGCGTGTGGTGTCCTTTGTGTCGGTTTGTTTCTCACTAAATCTATATTACAACTATCTTAGTGTGTGAACTTAGTCGTTTTAAGTGTGTGCCTGCCGTATCCCTTGTATTTCCATCACTATAAATAATGTAGCTAATGCCTATGTATGTATTTATCGATGTAAAATCAAAAATCTGTATTCTGGTCTCTTTTGTGTTCCCAGGTCTAACGTGATGGCGTGTGAAAGACGATCTACGGACGTGGTATAGCTACTGGAGAAGTCCCCAACATCGTCATTCCCGGGGAATTGTCTTCCGTCGAGAGGCGAAATTCTCCAAGTGTTTTTGTTCCATCACAAGATCCAGAAAGAAGGCACCGAGTATGGGAACGGCAGTGCTTGGCAGGGTGGCCAAAACGCCAGCAGGACTGGCACCGGCGAGGAGTAGGGCGGTAAAGTTTAACAGAGTAGTTGACCCTGGCAACATAAATGCTATCAGGGAGATCTCGCCTTTTGAAAGTGACTTTGGCAATGTTGGTAAAGGACTTACGGCGGCCCCGTGGTGGGATGGTGTAGCAGTAAACTGCAACGGCATCATAATCCTCTGCCAAAAGGTCGAGGAGGACATCCGCGCACTCGAACCAATTCGGTGTCATTGACTGGGCAAGAACCTGTCGGGGGATGGAAACTGTTCCAGTGCAGGTGTTAAGAGTTGTGTCAGGCGTGATGCAGAAGGAGTTGCCATCGAGGTCTTTAAGGTTGAGCAGTGCATTAGCTTGGGCCTCGATGTCAACAGTCACCAGGCGGGACCGGTCGGGGCGGGTACAGAAAGTAGCCTTGCCAACTTGCCGTTGGAGGCATGCCGTGAAACGTAAGGCGTTAGTAGAGTAAGGGGCGGTGCAAGGGACGGTGAAGAAACGGTCCTATTTTGCAGGACAAAAAAGAGTGTCGAAGGAGGGGTGAGGGAGAGAAGTAGATGTGCGTGGGCGTGAGGAAGTTGTGACCGTGCGGACTGTAGCTCTCCCAGAGGGATAAGGGTTGTAGGGTGCAAGAGTAGCTATACAGAATGAGGAGGAGGGCAAAGAAGGTAGGGGAGGAGGAAGGGCAGAGGAAGGATCTGGAGGGGAAGAGCAGGGAGGCAAGGATGGAGAAGGTATGGAAGAGGTAGTGGGGTTTTGGGCAGGAGTGTCGCCTGGTGCTGAGGGTGGATTCTTGATCTGGTTAGGGGGCTCAGGAGCACTAAGTGTCTTTGAGGGTCGAGTTTGCGGAACGGGCATAGCAATATTCCGGGCCGGAGTCAAAAGAGGAGCAGAGGGTGGGGGTAAACCAGGGGATCAAGGGCATTGGTTGAAGGGGCGGCCCTAAAGCCCCTATGGAGTTATTATCATCATTGGCATGGAGTGAGCCTGGAGTAAGAGGGTGGATATAACAGGGGAGGTGGTTGCGGATGATAAAGCGTCTCCGACTTGCGTTCGGTGACACGAGTTTCGATCACCGAGAAACTAAAACCTTTCTGCACCGTCGAGTGGCCTAAAAAACCCACATTCTGCCATCAACTCTACCTTCGATTGCGAGTGCCATCGGAGGTACAGGGGGGCCGGCATTAGCCCTCTATCACAGGAGTCACTATAAAAATCCTGCCTCAGCTCAAATCAGAGTGGGCGGAAGTCAAGCGGGGAGGTCGCTTGCTTCGCATTGGACAATAAGCAGTTTTACGCGTATATCTGTAATAAAATACATTAGACATACCATTAACCTTATTTGTCTCAGATAGTGATGTTCCTGCATAATGAGTTAAGACGAAATGTACCTTCTGTGCCAAACTTCTTCCTTTGCGCCTTAGCCTCCTTGCCCCATCGTGGATAAACATTTTGCAAGCAATATGCACTCTAGACCTGCCCCATCTGAGTAAACATTTACAAGCCTATATGACAGATCACCAACTAGATTAGTCCCAAAGATGAATTCGGATGAAATAGGTGTCGCGAGCTTGGACAATAAGCAGTTTTACGAGTATAATCTGTAAATAAAAATACATAAGACATACATTAACTCTTATTTGTTTCTCAGATAGTGAATAGTTCCTGCACAAATGAGTTAAGAGACGAAATAAAACCTTCTGTGCCAAATTTCTTCATTTGCGCCTGTAGCCTCCTTGCCCCCATTCGTGTAGTAAACATTTTACAAGCCTATATGACAGATTCACCAATCTATTTAGTACCAAAGAATGATTTCGGCTGAAATAGGTGTCCAAGCGAGCGAAGCGAGCTTGGCCAACAAGGATACTAAACAGGTCATATCTATAAAATATTGTTTATGTTCACTAAAAATCGTCTAATAGTAGCCAAATTACAATGGAAATTACGCTCTGGGTTTCAAGGGGTAAATTACATTTTGAACACCAACATACTTCCCACTCATATATGAGGCATTGTCATAAGCTTGACCCCGACAGTTGTTTATGTCAATTCCATATTTCTCTAAATATGATAGTACCATGTCTGCAATTATCTGTCCTGTAAGGCCCTCGGAACCTCTCAACAGGACCATGCTGTGAAACATATCTTACAATAAAAAATATTTTATCAAAAGATATTGTGAGGGCTGGGACGTAGAAGAATGAGGAATAGGGAGGAACGAAGGATAAATGGGGAGAAGGGGAAAGGACTGAGGATGGTAGTGGGAGAAGGGACGCAAAAGGGTTTCGCGTGAGGGGACAGATCATTATCAGCGCCAACAGGGGAAAAAAGGTTAGGCCTTAGACACCCAGAGACTTCGAGGACAAAGGGCTCACTGTTCAAGTGGTTTGGGATGGAAGCGAGGACAGGAGAGCAGGACAGTACCTCACGCGGCTTCGGCGGGCGATCATACATGTGCACATAGTGACGCGACCGTGATCGTGATTACTGCAGGAATAACTGCAGCGAGTAACCTCACGTCGAGTCGTGAGTAACGGGCGAGTAACCGCGACGCGTAGGAGACATCCTGCGTGCCAAGTCTGGCCCGCGGGCCAGGTCTGGCCCGCGTGCCTGAGGTTGCCGATGCAGGATTGACAAGGAAAACTCTACGGGATAACGACTACCCTGTTTCCAGCCTGCGTCCTGGCGTGCCTCGCCCGAGGCCCCCCCCTGGATCCCGGAGCAGGGCAGGACTTGCCCAACCCCTCTTCAGGGCCCTTGGGAAACCACTGGGCGCTGGGGCCAGGCACTAGGGGGCGGGCGTGGGCCGGAGGTGAAACTCTACGCTACTACGACTCCCTACTAGATACCTCCTTCAGGAGGCTTCCCCTGGGTTCCCCCTCGGAACCCCGGGGCATTACGAGGCACCTGCAACAGGATCTTAGGACCTCTTGAGCACCACATACAGGTCTTCCTGACGGCGACGCAGCAGATGGTGATGTATCCACATGATTGACAAGTGCATGATAGGGCAGGCTATTAAGGAGGCCCCTGGGGGACCTGTATCAAGCCAGGGACTCTAGGGGGGACAGGGAGGGTCGCCCCGGCATAGCCGGGGCTATTGCTAGCCTGGGGAACTAAGCTCCCCGTATCTCCGACGACGCGAACGGGCACTGCCCGCTTACCTTCAGTAGAACTTGGAGATGCGCCCTACCCGGCCCCCGACAGGTAGGGGTGCCAGGGTTAGTTGTCATGCCACGCCAGCGACCGATTGGATAGAACCTTAGCGGGTTGGGGGGGGGCGCTAAAACAGGAGCTACATGAACACCCCCCCGCTGAGCCCGCGTACGCAATTTCCCTCCCCCCTTCGGGAGTAGGGCGGCGTGGGGCTTAACAGATATCATAAAAGAAAATCTCAATTTAGCCTTCACAAAAGTTTGCATTCATTGGAATAATGCTACACCCTACAATGCTCTACATGGCGGACAGGCTGCAGGAAAAAAAGTAGGCTAAATGTACACTGGATGACTGAGCCATTGGAACTGTGCAGACAAAAAAAATCCGGCAAATTTTTTGAATTGTAGATACTAAACTAAACCTGCTCTTTATAGAGTTGTCTAGGCTGTTGCCTAACCTGCCTCAAATCTAACTCAAACGATCTGAATTATGAAAAGGTCAGGCAACAGGCTGCCAAGCAGCAGCAGCCTAGGCTAGGCTAGGCCTATCCCCTTAATATGCTGCATGATGCCTAAATTATTATAATAATCAATATGAATATTAATGTACATATTTTCCAATTTTTCTTCGTTTTTGCCAGACTTCATACACTCAATAATCTCAATTTATATTTCCGATCTGCTTATATTTGTAACATGTATTGTCAATTTGTCTGATGTTTAGCCTACTTTTGATCACGATAGGCTTCAATGCATCACAGATATGTATATTACACAAACATATATTGTCTCAACCTACCTTAATAAATGTCATGCAGGCAGGATAAATTAATAGTTGTACAAAACTCAAAATAGCCTGGCCAAGAACAATAAGAGGTGGTACTGGCACGAAGCACTAGCCTGTTAGCTGATCTGATCACCAACGTTGACGGTGGCGACGTGACTAAAAATATTTAGCTTAAAGTTAATGAGAAAATAAAGATTTAACTGAATAAAGATTGTGCTCGTTTTGGTATTAACGTAAAACTGCAAAAATATTTTCATAGGCATTAACATAGAAACGTAAGATAGTAGGAGACGTCTCTCCACTGGCCCTGCCGTTTTCTTTCGCCGGCGACTCCCACAGGCGGCAGCCCGCGCGCGAAGTCTTCCCCTAGAAATGTCTCTCACCCGACTGCCGATGGGTGCCACGCGGCATCCTTCTGTCTCCTTTCTTTGTCCCGGCGCCACACGCCAGCCAATCACCATTCAGTGGCCACCATGCCGCGACGAATAGGAATCCTTGGCACGAATGACGTCACCCTGAACTTGAGCTCGAGTTCTCTAGGAGCGCGTTCGTAACAATAATAACATTGACAATGGACTAAGAGGGTAATGTCAAAACGTTTGCTGAACATTCTCAAAATTATGACGATATAATAGAAAACCACTTTCAATGGGCAACTTGCCCTGAGGTTAAAAACAAGAATTTATTATTCATGGGCCCCTCCTGAGGCTTGGGCCCAGGGCTACCGCCCTTGAAGCCCCCCCCCCCCCTTTATCCACCACTGACAGGTCACTATTAAATCCAGCCTACGCTACCGTGGGTGAGGGCCAACCATCACAGCCCTCCAGAACATGCAGGGTCAACCACTTGAGCCCTCTAGGAAAGAAGATAAAACTTAAGAAAGGAAGATAATAGCTTACAGGCGCTATAGGCTTTAACGTAAAAAAATGTAAAATAAAAAAAATTAAAAAATTATATATATATATATAATATATATATATATATATATATATATATATATATATATATAATATATAATATATATATATTATATATTTTATATATATATATATATTATATATATATATATATTATATATATATATATATATATATATATATATATATCAATATATATATATATATATATAATATATATATTATATATATATATATATATATATATATATTATATATATATATAGTATATATATTTTTATATATATATATATATATATATATATAGATTCTGTTTATATTTAAATGCAAATGCGGATGCGGATGTCACATCTTGACACCCTCGCGGATGCGGATATTTTCAGGATATTATTATAAAACACGTTTTTACCATATGGTGGATACTTTTATGACACAATACAGTACTGCTTATTAAAAAATTTAGGTTGTATGACGAGTTTCAGCCGTAGGGTACGCCGTAGGTCCAATGAAAAGTGAAATATAGATTATTTCGAATTTGGCAGGGTGTTTTCTTATGTAAAATTGAATTTTAAGGGTGGCTTGTCCCCTTCAACTTTTTGGTTTGAGCACTTCTTGCTATGCAAAAATGGACTTTTATATATAAATGTTTAATATTTTATATATATTTTTTTTATTTTTTTTATTTTGAAAGATTGATTTTATCCATCTCTTCCTCTTCATGATTTGGAGCTTGAATTGGCTTAGAGCTTAATTTATTATCTTTCATCCCTCTTATTGATATTAAAATAAATTCTTATTCATCAGAACATGCATTAAAATATTTTTTAATTCAGGCTTTAGCTTCATCTTTAATTATTATATCGACCTCTCTCTCTCTTACTTACTCTCACCGCCTTTGTTGGCGGTGGACGAGAGTTTGTTGAGAGTGAGGTGCCTATGTATCACGGCGTGATGAAGAGGGAAATCCTTCTCCAAAAACTCAGCGGCATCCGGGAGGGTGTTGACAAGCGGGGGTACCCAGTGAGAGACATTGCGAAGGATCTGACCCCCATGGTGCTTGCCCAGTAGAAGAAATCAAACGCCCAGTTTGCACCTCCAGTGGTTGTTATTGACCGGTCCGTGACCAGAAGGATAGATCATTTTTGGAAGAAGGTTAGTGAAGTGGTGAGAGACAGAGCAACTAAAGCAGTAAAGGAATTCGTGGAGAAGAATATGGACAGGCTGTTTGACATAACGGCCTGCCCTCACACGATCTTCCTCTGCAAGGACCAGGAATCCCACTGCTCCAACCCCCAGCTGTGCCACCGCGAGAGCACACGTGCAGTGTGACTGCCCCCTGGCCAGCAAAGTCCCTACTTTAGACCTGGAGTGGCTGTACTACCAGAGGATCAAAGTTGGGGAGGAGAGTGTAATGATGATGACAGGGGTAGACAAGAATGAGACGCATAGACAAGTGAAAGCAGCAAAGAGAAAGCAGTTGGAAGGGGAGGCTAAGCTGAAGAAGCAGAAGCAGAAAGATGAAAAGATCAGACGTCTTGAGCTGCAGGAGCAGATGTTTCTGGGCCAGGCTGAAGATCACCAGGATTCTGAGGATGGGACGGAGGAGTCGTTCACCCTGCCACTCAGAGGAAAGAGGCAGGAGCAGCAGGAGGCTGCCATACTGGTAGACCGACTGCTCAGGGAGAGGCTGGGGTCCCTGGCACCCCTTGTGATGCAGTACTTGGACAGGCCAGCTGCAAGAAGAAACACAATGCCAGTCCGGAACCTGGCGCTGGCAAGCATCCGGTTCGACGTTCCGCCCACTGCTGCTGCTGCCTTGGCTTCTGGATTCCTCCAGGACCTTATCGCTGACGGCCACCTCTCTCCAGACATGTCGTACCTGGTCTGCGATCCTAACAAGCTGAGGAGGGCCAGGCAGGATGACATGGCATCGGCCAGGGACCTTGACCAGGGGAAGCACCAGGGTACCAAAATAGTTGGATTGGGTTAAGATGGGAGGAAGGACAAGAGATAGTGCCCGACAGCTATGGGAAACTGCACCCAAGGTTGATCAGGGAGGAGCATGTGTCAGTGACAGAGGAGCCATCTGGAAGGTACCTTTGGCACTTTGTACCAGAGGACCCGGTGCCACCTGAGAAGCCTGCGTTCAAGGTGGCTCAGGCTCTCTATGATCTGCTGGTGACATACGACTCCACCGACTCACTGATCGTACTGGCAAGGTGTCCCACTCCAGATAGCTCACCACAACCCAGTCGCTCGTGTACATGTGGACCAGAAAGCATGGACTGACTGGCAAAGAACTGAACACCCTGGAAATCCTAGTCAAGTACTGCCTGCAGGTGTACTTCTAACTCTACTACGACATCAAGGTTCACCACAGACTAGAGGACGGCCCCAAGCACATCCTCACGCAACTCAGAGTGATGAGGTCGCAGCCCAAGAAGGTCCAAACAGCTGTGACCTTCTACGTCCGGACAGGAGCATGGTTCGCACACTCAGAATGTGTCCTCCTCTCGCTGATGGCGAGTCAGAGTGAGGACGACCGCAGGTTCGCCGTGACCCAATTTTGAAGCTGAGGGCTGGCGAGGAGTATGGGGACACCAGTGTAAGACCTCGCATCACACCCAAGTTGAACTTGTCAGCCACCAGCTTGCAGACACTGATCAGCTGGCAGCCTGGCCAGGTGCACGAGTCGGCATTCACCTGTTCACTGTCCGGGGATCAGATCCAGGAGATCCTGGTCAAGCCGTACGAGGTTCCGGAGTTCTCTTTCCACACTCAGAGCACCGAAAGAGTCGTGAAGCAGGTGACAGAGGCTGCGGCAGCAGTGGTGGGGCAGCAGGCCAGAGACGGGTTCATCCGGGCTCGGGCCCACCACCGGGAGACCATGCCCTGCTTCGGGTCTAAGAAGGACATGATGGACACGTTCTAGGCCAACGTAGAGGCTGTGTCACTGTGATGTAGTGCCTGATGAACCAACTGATCAGAAAGAGCTTACCATGCTAGTCATTTGGAACTCATATTGGTGCATGATGCAATACACAGGACCAACCGGACACTGCGTACTCATTTAAGCATTATTCGATAAGGGTGCAATATAAAAGTGCGATTTTGCATAGTAAGAATTGCTCAAATGCAAAAATGTAAATAGACAATATCGTCTTAGAATTCCATTTTACATAGGAAATTGGCATGCCAAAGTTGAGAAAAAGAATTTTTGTTATACGGCGTACCCTAAGTCACTAGGGTCTCTGTAATAAGAGGGTACCGCCATTCATAGGTCCTATGTTAAACGCTACTGGGCGCCATCTTAGTGCCAGGGCCTCTCTGTTCACCCTAGACCCGCGGAAGCTCTCAAGGCATGACCCCCGCTATATCATTTATACATGTATAAAGGTATACTGTTACCTTCGAAAATTTTTGTTCTATAATTATCACATAAAACACAGTAAAACTCATTAATAAAGTCTTTGGACTCTGAAGAAAAAATGCATGAACTTACAATTCACTTAAACCCGTCGTCTGTAAACTTTTTGGACCACCTATAGATGTAGATTCTATAGAAGTAGAATTGTATTCTTTCCCATTGCTATTTTTTCGTTTTCTGATCATACAGTAGTACCTCAACCTTTACCGTTACTAAATAATCGCCGCGCCGGCCGCTCTCTCTCTCCTCTCTCTCCCTCTCTCTCTCTCTCTCTCTCTCTCGTCTCTCTCTCTCTCTCTCACTCTCTCTCTCTCTCTCTCTCTCCTCTCTCCTCTCTCTCTCCTCTCTCTCCTCTCTCTCTCTCTCTCTCCTCCTCCTCTCTCTCCCCTCTCTCCCCTCTCTCTCCTCTCCCCTCTCTCTCTCTCTCTCTGTGAAAGAGAGAGAGCGAGAGATATGAGAGCGATGGGCTGGATTTTATAGTGACCTGTCATGGTGATAAAGGGGGGGGGGGGCTTCAGGGGCGGTAGCCCTGGCCAAGCCTCAGGAGGGCCCATGAATAATAATTTTTTGTTTTTAACCTCAGGGCAAGTTGCCCATTGAAAGTGTTTTCTATTATATCGTCATAATTTTGAGAATGTTCAGCAAACGTTTTGACATTACCCTCTTATCCATTGTCAATGTTTATTATTGTTACAACGCGCTCCTAGAAAAACTCAAACTCAAGTTATGGTGACGTCATTCGTGCCAAGGATTCCTATTCGTCGCGGGATGGTGGCCACTGAATGGTGATTGGCTGGCGTGTGGCGCCGGGACAAAGAAAGGAGACAGAAGGATCCCGGTGGCACCCAAGGGCGTTGGGTGAGAGACGTCCCCTAAGGGAAACTTCGCGCGCGGGCTGCCGCCTGTGGGGGTCCCCCGACGAAGGGGAAAAGGCGGGGCCATGGAGGACGTCTCCTGGCTCGTTTGGGGCAGGGGGGGATTTCCTGGAGAGGAATTGCCCCCGTGGGTGGGGCCGCACCTCCCCGGCGCCCGGGTGTGTGTGTGTTACGCGCGGGTGCGGTGCGCCTGTCGGAAATGACGGGAAGCAGCAGAAGGAGCGGCCACAGTGGTAGTCCAAGGTTGTGCCTGCGAGGAGGTAAGGTTGTGTGGTAGTATTGCGGCGCCTGGCTTGTGGTGGCCGCTGTGGGTTGTGGCGCCTGGACGAGGCGGCCACTGTGTTGTGCCTGTGAGAGGTACTGGGGTTGTGACTGTTGGAGCGTTCCCTACGACGGCCGAGGAAGAGGTCGGGGGGATTGTTGGCGTGTGTTGTAGTGTCTAAGGTCTAAGAGTGGTAGATTGGTAGTGAGTGACCTTGAAGTTTGTACTGTGTGTTACTTCAATATAACACCGTAAAAGGACCCCTTGTGTTTGCCTAAACCCTTCCCCCCTGAGTGTGTGAACAGCCAGAGAAGGCGAACACAGCCTGGTAAGTCCTCAATTCCTAGCACGAGCCCTGTTTACGAGCTACGCGTCCCCTCTCTGTCTTAAGCACCTGCCTGCTTCCCTGCATCTCAAGAGAGCAGCCCGGAGTAGGTGTAAAGGAGCCTAGCTGAGGACAGCAAAGGTAAGGGAGGCGTTCGTTGCACTGGTGTCAGTAGTGGGATGTTGCTGGAATATTGAGGTGAATAAGGCAGGTATCGTGAAATTCCTTTGTCTGGCTTCGGGGGGAAGACAAGATGGCGCGCATGGTTGAGGTAACAGCTGTGTTCCTGCTGTGTATATCCTGCAGATATAATCAACTATGCGTGGTGGGAGATTTTAATCTTAGGAATATAGACTGGGATTTAATCATAGGTGACAGCGACGCAGATGAATTGTTAAATGTAATCCAGGATAGCTTCCTAAGTCAAGCAATCAAGGAGCCTACTAGAGGACATAATATTCTAGATCTATTGCTGACAAATAGAGACGATTTAGTTACAAATGTGGAGGTCAGTGGGAATATAGATAATAGCGACCATTATGAGATCAGATTTAGCTTAAAATGGGAAATTGGAAAATTAAGTGGCAATAAGCATCGAATGCCTAATTTCAGAAAGGCCAATTATGCAGGATTAAGAAGACACCTGGAGGTAATTAATAAGAGGTGTGGGATGGAGGGGGAATTTTTTTTTTCCCAGAAAAATGACAGGGGGATGACAGCTGGAAAGGCCAATTATGAAGGATTAGGAAGGCACCTGGAGGTAATTGGCGCGGTTAGGTATGGTAGTGAGATCGAGGCTGAGGAGGTAATTAGAGCGGTTAGACAGGGAAGTGAGGTCAGGGCTGAGGAGGTAATTAGAGAGATTATAAATGGAAATGAGGTCGGGGCTGATGAGGATTATACCTCATTTGTAAGGAATATAATTGATGGACAGAAAAGAAATATTCCTTATAGGGAAATTAAGTCCAAAAAGAGTGATCCAAAATGGATGACCATCAATTTAAAACACGACATTGGAGTAAAAAGAAACATTTCTTTAAGGTTCAAGGCAGGATTGGTAAACAAAGAACAGTATAACGTGATGGCGAGGACAGTGAAGAAATTAACTCGATTTGCTAAGAACAATTATGAGATTAAAGTAGCAGAACAGGCGAAAAGGGACCCAAAAGGGTTCTATCAGGTATATAAAACCAAGACAAGGGAATTAGTTGGGCCGTTAAGGTCAGGACAGGGGGAGGTCTTAAATACGGATGAGGATATGTGTAGGAGTCTAAATTATTATTTCTTAAGTGTTTTTACGGAGGAGGATACACAGACGATACCTGATAATGAACAGATGTTCAAAGGAAGCGATGAGGAGAAACTCAAAGATATTGTGATAACTAGGGAAATGGTGGAAGAGGGTATAGATAAAATGAACATTTTTAAATCGCCAGGACCAGATGAAGTGTATCCCAGGGTATTAAAGGAATGCAAGGAGGTTGTTAGTGAGTCGTTAGTGCACATTTTTAGGAAATCAGTTGAGATAGGCGATGTGCCATTATTGTGGAGGAAAGGAAATGTTGTACCCATATTTAAGAAGGGAGACAGAGGACTAAAGCCAAATTATCGACCCGTAAGTCAGTGGTGGGTAAATTATTGGAATCTATTATTGCAAAAAACATTAGAGAGCACTTAGATAAACATAGTTTGATCAATGATTCACAACATGGATTCACCAAGGATAGGTCATGTCTCACCAATTTATTGAGTTTTTATAGGAAAGTTTATGAGACGGCAGATAATGATAAGGATTATGATATAATATATTTGGAATTTAGTAAGGCATTTGACAAAGTACCACACGAGCGACTCTTGAATAAGGTTAGGGCTCATGGTATAGATGGGAAGGTTCTTCATTGGATCAGAGCTTGGCTAAGTAATAGGCAACAAAGGGTTACAATTAATGGTTCTAAATCTGAATGGGGACTGGTGACAAGTGGAGTTCCACAACGGTCTGTTTTGGGTCCATTACTATTTTTGATTTACATCAACGACTTGGATAGTGGGATTAGCAGTGATATCGGCAAGTTTGCTGATGATACTAAGTTAGGTAGGATTATTGGATCACAGTCTGATGTAAACATATTGCAGGGAGACTTAGATAAACTTAACGAGTGGGCAGTCAGATGGCAGATGGAATTTAATATTGATAAATGCAGCGTTATGAATGTTGGTAAAAAAAAACCCTGGTAATAGAAACACCATAAGCTGTATCGCTGAAAAGATCAGAAGGTGAAAAAGATCTTGGAGTGAGGGTGAGCCCAGACCTCCGACCTAGGAAACAATGTATTGAGGCCAGAAATAGAGCTAATAGAGTATTAGGATTCATTACCAGAAGTATTAAAAGTAGAAGTGCGGAAGTTATTCTAAAGCTTTATCTAGCTCTAGTCAGGCCTCACCTAGACTATGCGGTTCAGTTTTGGTCTCCATATTACAGGATGGATATAGTGTTGTTAGAAATAGTGCAGAGAAGGATGACCAAAATGATACAAGGGATGCGTAACTTAAGTTAATTATGAGAGGAGAATGAAGTTATTAAAATTACACTCACTCGAGAGACGCAGAGTAAGGGGCGATCTGATAGAAGTTTTTAAGTGGATAAAGGGATTTAATAAAGGAGAGGTAGGAAAAGTTCTTACGGCTTTTAACCAGGGTAGAACAAGAAGTAACGGATTCAAGCTGGAAAAGCGTAGATTTAGAAAGGAAATAGGGAAAAACTGGTTAAACAAATAGGGTGGTGAACGAATGGAATGGTCTCAGTAGACAGGTAGTTAGTGCGGAGTCATTAGGGAGCTTTAAAGAGGAGCTGGATAGGTTCATGGATGGGGATGAAAGGTGGATGTAGGTAGTGTTAGGTGACAGGAACTACCACGTGTAGGCCTCGCGGCCTCTTGTAGCTTCCTTATTTTCTTATGTTCTTATGTTCTTATGTGTCTCGCGTGGAAGAGGAGGGCGGCCTGGTGTGACTTTCCAACACTGCAGTGGCGGCTGGTGGATGGCGATGGAGGGACTTGCAGTTGTGAAGCTTTAGGGTGGTAATGTTTGGTAAAAGGTAGTTTGTTTAATGATGGGGCGAGTTGCCCTTCATTTGAGTATTTTGTGTTATATGTGCATGTAGCCATGTGTTATGATTTTACTGTTTCCTTTTAGTTTTGGCTGGCCGAGGTCGGCCAGTTTTTGTGAGGGTAGGGCAGTGCTACGAACGCGCTCCTAGAGAACTCGAGCTCAAGTTCAGGGTGACGTCATTCGTGCCCAGGATTTATATTCGTCGGGGCATGGTGGCCACTGAATGGTGATTGGCTGGCGTGTGGCGCCGGGACAAAGAAAGGAGACAGAAGGATGCCGCGTGGCACCCATCGGCAGTCGGGTGAGAGACATTTCTAGGGGAAGACTTCGCGCGCGGGCTGCCGCCTGTGGGAGTCGCCGGCGAAAGAAAACGGCAGGGCCAGTGGAGAGACGTCACCTACTATGTTACGTCTCTATGTTAATGCCTATAAAAATATTTTTGCGGTTTTACGTTAATACCAAAACGAGCACAATCTTTATTCAGTTAAATCTTTATTTTCTCATTAACTTTAAGCTAAATATTTTTAGTTACGTCGCCACCGTCAACGTTGGTGATCAGATCAGCTAACAGGCTAGTGCTTCGTGCCAGTACCACCTCTTATTGTTCTTGGCCAGGCTATTTTGAGTTTTGTACAACTATTAATTTATCCTGCCTGCATGACATTTATTAAGGTAGGTTGAGACAATATATGTTTGTGTAATATACATATCTGTGATGCATTGAAGCCTATCGTGATCAAAAGTAGGCTAAACATCAGACAAATTGACAATACATGTTACAAATATAAGCAGATCGGAAATATAAATTGAGATTATTGAGTGTATGAAGTCTGGCAAAAACGAAGAAAAATTGGAAAATATGTACATTTATATTCATATTGATTATTATAATAATTTTGGCATCATGCAGCATATTAAGGGGATAGGCCTAGCCTAGCCTAGGCTGCTGCTGCTTGGCAGCCTGTTGCCTGACCTTTTCATAATTCAGATCGTTTGAGTTAGATTTGAGGCAGGTTAGGCAACAGCCTAGACAACTCTATAAAGAGCAGGTTTAGTTTTTAGTATCTACAATTCAAAAATTTTGCCGGATTTTTTTTGTCTGCACAGTTCCAATGGCTCAGTCATCCAGTGTACATTTAGCCTACTTTTTTTCCTGCAGCCTGTCCGCCATGTAGAGCATTGTAGGGTGTAGCATTATTCCAATGAATGAAAACTTTTGTGAAGGCTAAATTGAGATTTTCTTTTATGATATCTTTTGATAAAATATTTTTTATTGTAAGATATGTTTCACAGCATGGTCCTGTTGAGAGGTTCCGAGGGCCTTACAGGACAGATAATTGCAGACATGGTACTATCATATTTAGAGAAATATGGAATTGACATAAACAACTGTCGGGGTCAAGCTTATGACAATGCCTCATATATGAGTGGGAAGTATGTTGGTGTTCAAAATGTAATTTACCCCTTGAAACCCAGAGCGTAATTTCCATTGTAATTTGGCTACTATTAGACGATTTTTAGTGAACATAAACAATATTTCGCTCGCTCGAAAAGCTTGCTTGGACACCTATTTCAGCCGAAATCATTCTTTGGTACTAAATATATTGGTGAATCTGTCATATAGGCTTGTAAAATGTTTACTCCACGAATGGGGGAAGGAGGCTACAGGCGCAAATGAAGAAATTTGGCACAGAAGGTTATATTTCGTCTCTTTACTCATTTGTGCAGGAACTATTCACTATCTGAGAAACAAATAAGAGTTAACGTATGTCTAATGTATTTTTATTTACAGATTATACTCGTAAAACTGCTTATTGTCTAAGCGAGCGAAGCGAGCTTGGACACCTATTTCATCCGAATTCATTCTTTGGTACTAAATAGATTGGTGAATCTGTCATATAGGCTTGTAAAATGTTTACTCCACGAATGGGGGCAAGGTCTACAGTGCATATTGGCTTGTAAAATGTTTACTCCACGAATGGGGGCAAGGAGGCTACAGGCGCAAAGGAAGAAATTTGGCACAGAAGGTTATATTTCGTCTCTTAACTCGTTTATGCAGGAACTATTCACTATCTGAGAAACAAATAAGAGTTAATGTATGTCTAATGTATTTTTATTTACAGATTATACGCGTAAAACTGCTTATTGTTCAAGCGAGCGAAGCGAGCTCCAGCCGCTTGGCTCCGCCCACTTCTGAATTTGAGCTTGAGTTGGGAGTCACCCAGTAGGATCTCTGTATTAAGAGGGTACCGCCATATGTGGGCCCTATGTTTTTTTTTCTCTCTCTCTCTCTCTCTCTCTCTCTCTCTCTCTCTCTCCTCTTTCTCTCTCTCCTCTTCTCTCTCTCTCTCTCTCTCTCTCTCTCTCTCTCTCTCTCTCTCTCTCTCTCTCTCTCTCTCTCTCTCTCTCTCTCTCTCTCTCTCTCCACTATTGCACACATCAGGGTTCTGTCCCTGTCTTTACTGATGGTTCCAAATCAGACGAAGGAGTTGGATACGGTGTCGTATTCCCATCATTTAACAAAGGCGTCAGCATTCCAAGTGTTTCATCTGTTTTTACGGCTGAAATAAGTGCTATTTTATATCCTCTCATGGCTATTCTTACTCTTCCGGATGTCTCTTTTACAATTTTTAGTGATTCTTGTAGTGCTCTTCAGTCACTATGTAATTTTAATTCTCCCCATCAGTGGTCAATGCCATCCTGGAATGGCTTTATCTGCTCAAGAGGCGAGGCCGGACGGTCAGCTTTTGTTGGGTACCGGCACATGTAGGTGTTGCCGGTAATGAGGAAGCTGATGCCTTGGCAAAAGCTGCAGCTAGAAGACCAGCTCTATCACATTTTGCAGTGCCGGCTACGGACCTGCGCTCGGCAATCCATAGATCAGTTCACACCAGTTGGCAGGAACGTTGGATTACTATAGGGCAAAATCAACTACGCACCATACGCCAAAGTATCGAGGACTGGAGCTACTGCGGTCTCTCCTGGAGATGGGAGACTGCCTTGGCACGATTGCGTATTGGTCACACACTATATACACATGGGTTCCTCATGGAGGGGGGCCACCCTCCTTACTGTGATGATTGTTTGGTCCCCTTAACTGTGCGGCACTTGCTGGTCGAGTGTCCTAGTCTTGGGGACCTACGTGAGCAATTTTTGTCCCGGTGTCGGGGGTTGGACGGTGCCTACCGTCTCTCCCTGGCATTGGGAGAGAGGTGTTTCTCTCCGGGACACGAAGTCCATACATTTATTGAGAAGGCTGGCCTTCTCAACAAGTTATGAGGTTTTTAATATATACTTATTATTGTTTTTAATGTACTCTTGTTCTTTTCTGTATCTCGTTATTTTAAATATTTTTATTCTATCTTAAATTTTGTTTTTTAATTTTACTTTTCGTGTATTTTATGTAAGCAGGCGTCAATAACTTCGCAGTTGCGGCGCCTTCTATCTATAATAATATAAGCGAAAGTGTGTCTGTCTGTGTGTGTGTGTGTGTGTGTGTGTGGTATAGGTTCCGCCCCCCGTGACGCAAACACCTCATATGGCACATTTTTGGAATCAGGTTGACCAGGGGAAGGTCATAAGCCCATTTATGAGATGATCCGATCACTTTTTTTTTTCTTTTTTTTAGCAGCCTATTAGCGAGAATTGTGAAAACAAAAGTGGGTTGCGAGAATTGAGGAAGCCTTGATGTAGGGTGATGGGTAATGGGTGAGTGAATGGGTGGGGTGATGGGTAATGGGTGAGTGAATGGGTGGGGCGATGGGTAATGGGTGTGGGGTGATGGGTGAGTGAATGGGTGGGGGGTGATGGGTTGGGGGTGATGGGTGATGGGTGAGGGAATAGGAGGGGGGTGATGGGTAATGGGTGAGTGAATGGGTGTGTGGTGATGGGTAATGGGTGAGTGAATGGGTGGGGGGTGATGGGTAATGGGTGAGTGAATGGGTGGGGGGTGATGGGTAATGGGTGAGTGAATGGGTGGGGGGTGATGGGTAATGGGTGAGTGAATGGGTGGGGGGAATACATACATTTCTACATCCATGATTTCAGGAAAGTTAGAAGGGGCTATCTGGAGAGTCCATGTTTGGTGGGCCGAAGGCCCACCAATAGCCCTCCGCAGGAGCTAGCCAAAAAGTCCGCCCGGAGGGCGGCTTTGCGGCTAGTAATAATATAAGCGAAAGTGTGTCTGTCTGTGTGTGTGTGTGTGTGTGTGTGTGTGTGTGTGTGTGGTATAGGTTCCGCCCCCCATGGCGCAAACACCTCATATGGCACATTTTTGGAATCAGGTTGACCAGGGGAAGGTCATAAGCCCACTTATGAGATGATCCGATCCCTTTTTTTTTTCTTTTTTTTAGCAGCCTATTAGCGAGAATTGTGCAAACAAAAGTGGGTTGCGAGAATTGAGGAAGCCTTGATGTAGGGTGATGGGTAATGGTGAGTGAATGGGTGGGGTGATGGGTAATGGGTGTGGGGTGATGGGTGAGTGAATGGGTGGGGGGTGATGGGTTGGGGGTGATGGGTGATGGGTGAGGGAATAGGTGGGGGGTGATGGGTAATGGGTGAGTGAATGGCTGTGTGGTGATAGGTAATGGGTGAGTAAATGGGTGGGGGGTGATGGGTAATGGGTGAGTGAATGGGGGGGGGTGATGGGTAATGGGTGAGTGAATGGGTGGGGGGTGATGGGTAATGGGTGAGTGAATGGGTGGGGGGAATACATACATTTCTACATCCATGATTTCAGGAAAGTTAGAAGGGGCTATCTGGAGAGTCCATGTTTGGTGGGCCGAAGGCCCACCAAACACAGGTGGTGGGCCGAAGGCCCACCAATAGCCCTCCGCAGGAGCTAGCCAAAAAGTCCGCCCGGAGGGCGGCTTTGCGGCTAGTAAAACTATAATATCTAATCTCTCTCTCTCTCTCTCTCTCTCTCTCTCTCTCTCTCTCTCTCTCTCTCTCTCTCTCTCTCTCTCTCTCTCTCTCTCTCTCTCTCTCTCTCTCTCTCTCTCTCTCTCTCTCTCTCTCTCTCTTTTCCTTTCCCTCTTCTCTCTACGTGAAAGAGAGAGAGAGGAGAGAGAGAGAGAGATAATTAGAAAAAGGTTTTTCTAACCAAAAACCAAATAGTCCTACGTGTTGTTGTTCTTATTTTAACGGCGTTGATTCCCTTTTCCTCCTCGCCCTCTTGTTCTTCACTTCAAAACCAATGCACATGTAACGCGGGAAATTACGTTAATAGGGGAAGAGGTGAAGTAACTTATAATTATCAATCATCGAAACAAGTAATTTTCCTCCACTCCTCAGTCCTGAATCACTGGTTAGTGAGAGAGGGTTATATTTTAGACCAGTGGTAGTTGGCCACGTATCGAAGCGAAGTGAGCAGGGGAGTTTAACGTCATGATAGCCTTAGAAGCAGTCAGACACTCGCTGGGTTAAGTCGCCTGTGGGGAGGTGATATTCTCGCCCTTGGAAAAGGTATGTGACAGAAGGTTTATAGGGTAGAGATGTAGGTGTGATTCACTGGTGATTTTTTTGTTGACATAAGAACTAATGGAATATGTTATCCAGGGTCCCAAGATAGGAGTTGTTGGTGGACATGGTGGACCAAGGCGGTCCCAAGTTAGCAGTGGGTGAAACTGCAGCGTATGACAGCCAGCCGTGTGAGGCAGCGGAGTGAGAAGGGAACAGAAAAAGTGTGAGAGGGAACTTTGGACGTGTGATAAACTACATTAGGATAGAATAACGACTTGAGCACTACGTGTGCGTATCGTTAGGGAATAGGAATACTTATAATTAAGGCGGTTTGTGAATGTACACGTTGGGAAGTGATACAGTAAAGAGATCAATATATTATAATTAGAAATATATTAACGCGTTGTCATTCAGATCCAACCAGTACTTACATATTTTCTTACATCTTTCATTTTTATTCATTTATACTTTTTTTCCCACTTAATGTGGGTGGTGGCAGCAGTATAACCATGACTGTGGAGCACACACTCAATGTGGGCGACACACACACACACGCACGCAGCCACACATGCCTCTCTTTCACACCTACAGGAGCTATAACCAAAAACCAAACAGTCCTACGTATTGTTATTTTTAGTCTAGCAGCGTTGATTCCCTTTTCCTCCTCGCGTGCAAGTTGGCAGCGTTCTCTCACTCCTGCCAACATTTATAGATGGTATCTGGTCCAGCTCGCGGCCTCAGTTCGGTGTTGACGCCACCAGGTGATTATTAAGAAGTAGCAGGCAGGCCACCTTTAGACCGCTGTTACAACCGTCCCATTTAATTTTCCCGCTTTTTAATTGATAAGAGATAAGTAAGCGTCTGTAATTGGTGGGTGTTGTGGTGTGGGGCTGTAATGACGGTGGGCCGAGGATGACAGGGCGAGGTGGTAAAGCGTATGTAGGGGCGGTGGTTAGGGCGAGGCGAGGGTGAGGAGTGGGAGCTTCCAGTGGTGGTGCTTCGGGGCGCCTGTGTAGGTAATTATTTAGCGAGCCCAAGCTGTTTTATGGCGGTAACACTATTGGTGGTGGTAGTGGTTGTGGTGGTAGTTACAGTAGAAGTAGTAATAGTATCTTAATCTTAAGTAATATTTTGTAATCTTAAGTAATATTTTGTAATCTTAAGAAATATTTTGTAAGGTTAAGTAATATTTTTTGTACTCTTAAGTAATATTATTTTACTGGTTACTTTACTTTTAGTAGATAGACAGTATTTTAAGGTGAGGGTATTTAAAAAGTTGACTTTAGCCTGTGCGAGCTTGGACACGTTCCACATCTTTAGTGTGGACGTCTATTTCCTAGTCCACTAACTAATTTGGTATATCCAGCTACTTTTCTTCATTTTATGGCTCGAGAACATACAATTTTTTATAGCAAAGGAAAGATCTGGGCGTGAAGGGATTAAGCAGCATTGCCCATATGCAGCATTCATACCATGTGCTGCTCACGCACTCTATTTAGTTGGGAAAATTGTTTCTGAATCTTGTCCAGTAGCTGTAAGCTCTTTGTTTTAGTTAATAATGTGTATACCTTTTTCTCTGCCTCTACATATCGCTGGCAACTACTTAGTGATGCACTGAAGCCACTGAATTTGTCTCTTTTCAAAAGTTTATCAGATACTCGATGGTCTGCAATGTATGAATCAGTAAGTGCCCTACACAAAGGATTCAATCCAATCTGTACAACTTTAGGAACTACCTAACTCCTCTTGTGTTGCCAGAAACTCCTATGGAGAGTTTATACCTGGTCAATGTTACTTGAGTGATATTAATTGATTATGATTTTTCATTTGATTACAACTTGAATTGAGAATTGAAAACTAGTCTTATGACTTCACTATGTGATTATAGTATGAACACTTCTCGCTGCGGAGAGTACTGAAATGGGGGATGAATTTAAGGGGAAGGGGTAGGAGTTTAGGTTAAGGGGAAAGGGTATGAGTTAAGGGGGAGTGCTGCCACCAGCTCAAGCGAGTAGTTCTCTGGGTTACTCCCTGGGCGCGTTTGAATAATATTAATATTAGATTTATCTTGGTAGTCGTGATTGATACGTGGAATTATACCGAGTAAGGCTGACTCTTTTGGAAGTGTGGGGAATTACTGTCCTAACGCAGAATAATCACCTGGGGTTTTTATAATAAACACAAGAACTATATTTGAAAACATCATCCTATTTATTCATGCTGAAGTAGTATGTCTCTTGTTTGAGATCACAGACAACATATAAGTGTTAATCCAACATCAGAAAACTCTCCATCTCCAACACAGGAAAACTCTAATCTGATGTAATAAAACTTTACAACCTGATACGGGAAACTCTCCCCGTGAAATGAAGCTAAGCTCTGGTGAGCATAAACCTTCCTCTCTGAACCTTATTGATACATTATCCTTTACTTATATAATATACCACTGAATACTTATAATTATACATGGAAGATACTAGGGGGGAAGATAAGAGTAAGAAGGTGGTGTGTTTCGCTAAAAAGACCATGTACCGGGCCCTTTGCGTCAAGGCCAAGAGGTCAGCTCTGCGGGAGAGTTGAAGTGAGACTCATTAATAATACTTATAAGGATGGGGCAGGCCTCCTTTACGTTAGCGAAAACTACACATCGGTACCCATATTTGGAAATATAGATAACAATATTATAACAAGGAAAGGGGGGGGGGGGAATAGGAGCGAAACTTGGTATGTCTTACCTGCGGGAGAGTTGAAGTGAGACTCCCGTCTGGGGTTACCAAGAGCCCGCGGCAGAAAAGGGGAATTGTTTGAATACTCTGGACTTGGCCTCTAATGAATAGCTTATAATCCCGAAATAACTAATTAAATAATGAAACTCGTGTACCTAAGAAAGGGCTGCTTATAATACAGTCCTGTTACTTTGATATAGAAGAATTTAATATGTTTAATCTAATATCCGAGGAAGGTGTTATTTCTTTTTCACGTCAAAGGTCCGAACGCGTCTTTTGGAGCGACAGGGTATGGAAGTTTGTATAGAAATTTGGTAGACTTTCAATTTAGCGAATAACTTTACTAACACATCCATTTATGAACGTGATCTGTCACTATGGGGACTATTTTGAAAGACATTAAGAATCTAGGAGTGTTCCTTGATGTGATAGCAGGGTGAGGGGAAGATGAAAAGTTTTGAATCCATTAGTTATCACTGATCGCGAAATAAGTATTCCACGAATGTTGACTCGCAACCGGAATGTCGGGGGGGGGAGGGAAGGAAGGACGGAAGGAAGAAAGAAATGGCGGGTAGGAAGGAAGGAAGATAAAAAAAATGGCGCGTAGGAAGGAAGGACGATGACTCACCCGAGAAACTAAAAGATTGAACTGCTTACGGGACATAACTCGGGAATTATATGATAATAATTCTCATCCTATCTCTCCTGAATAACGGGCATTACACTCTGACAATGAACATATAGTTGAATGCCTAAATCACAAGCTCAGTTAATCCTAAATAAGCTTGGAGAACTAGAAACTGCAATTCTTCTTGTTTTCTGGAACGATATCCTGGAGCGCTTCCACAAGACTAGTCTCTCTCTCCAGGACCCAATAGTATGCCTTAATGTTATGGTGGTATTATTATAATCCCTTGCCCCCCACGTTCCCAGGCCCGCTGTCATCGTGGGGGGGCTACGGGCCCGGGGATTGGGGCCCGACGCCCGGGGAACAACCTCCTGGCTGCTCCCTTGGCTTTGGACCTTTGTCCTCGGTCTGACGAATTTTGCCTGGCCTTTCCTGTCTTCCTCCTTTTTCCCCCTCCTTCCCTCTATCTCTCCTCTTATACCTCCTCCTATCCCGCTTTCTTCCTAAGGTGTTAGAGCCGTGCTGATGGGATATGAGGTCAGGGTCAGTCATGAACGCCCTCAGGGTGCCATGGGCACGGTATACCCTCGGTGTCACTGCCTTTACCCTTCATGGGGATCTTGAGGGCCTGACTTTTTTTTTTTTTTTTTTTTTTTACATATGTGCCTATAGCGCCTGTAGGCAGTGGTGACCCAGGAGCTCAGATGGTAGGCTCTGGAGGTTCACTTGAGGGCTCTGATGGTTGGTCCTCGCCCGTGGTGGCGCAGGCAGGATTTTTATAGTGACGCCTGTGATTAGAGGCTCATGCCGCCCCCCTGTGTCCTCCGATGCACTCGCAATCGAAGGTAGAGTTGATGGGCAGGGCATGTGGGTGTTCTTAGGCCACTCGACGGTGCAGAAAGGTTTTGGGTTTCTTCGGGGATCGAACTCGTGTCACCGAGAACGCCAGTCGGAGACGCTAACCACACCGCAACAGCCTCCCCTGTTTATTTCCCCCTCTTTACTCTAGGCTCACCATGGCCAATGATGATAAATTAACTCCTATAGGGGCTTTAGGGCCGGCCCCTCAACCAAATGGCCCTACTGATCCCCCTGGTTTACCGACCCCTGCTCCTCTTTTGACTCCGGCCCGGAATATTGCTATGCCCGTTCCGCAAACTCGACCCTCAGAGACACTTAGTGCTCCTGAGCCCCCTAGCCAGATCAAGAATCCATCCTCAGCACCAGGCGACACTCCTGCCCAAAACCCCACTACCTCTTCCATACCTTCTCCATACTTGCTCCCTGCTCTTCCCCTCCAGATCCTTCCTCTGCCCTTCCTCCTCCCCTACCTTCTTTGTCCTCTTCCTCATCCTGTATAGCTACTCTTGCACCCTACAACCCTTATCCCTCTGGGGCCCGTCAGTGTGGCAAGGTTGGTAGAGACGTGAGTTCCCAATGTGCAGCGTCCCTGTGCATTCGGTCAGCGGTTCGAGTCCGCCTAGTTCATGCTGACGTGGCGGCGCTTTGTATAGTCAATAACCTTGTAGTTGGTACTTGCAAAGTGTCTAGATAGGATGAAAATCTTATCTTATCTTATCCCTCTGGGAGAGCTACAGTCCGCACGGTCACAACTTCCTCACGCCCACGCACATCTACTTCTCTCCCTCACCCCTCCTTCGACACTCTTTTTTGTCCTGCAAAATAGGACCGTTTCTTCACCGTCCCTTGCACCGCCCCTTACTCTACTAACGCCTTACGTTTCACGGCATGCCTCCAACGGCAAGTTGGCAAGGTTGCTTTCTGTACCCGCCCCGACCGGTCCCGCCTGGTGACTGTTGACACCGAGGCCCAAGCTAATGCACTGCTCAACCTTAAAGACCTCGATGACAACTCCTTCTGCATCACGCCTGACACAACTCTTAACACCTGCACTGGAACAGTTTCCATCCCCCGACAGGTTCTTGCCCAGTCAATGACACCGAATGGTTCGAGTGCGCGGATGTCCTCCTCGACCTTTTGGCAGAGGATTATGATGCCGTTGCAGTTTACTGCTACACCATCCCACCCCGGGGCCGCCGTAAGTCCTCTACCAACATTGCCAAAGTCACTTTCAAAAGGCAAGATCTGCCTGATAGCATTTATGTTGCCAGGGTCAACTACTCTGTTAAACTTTACCGCCCTACTCCTCGCCGGTGCCAGTCCTGCTGGCGTTTTGGCCACCCTGCCAAGCACTGCCGTTCCCATACTCGGTGCCCTCTTTGTTCTCAACCTGGCCATGCTCGTTCCACGTGTCCTGCAACATCTCCCACTTGTGCTAACTGTGGTCGTTCCCACAATGTCTTCTACAGGGGTTGCCCTGTCTTCCTACTTCGAATCGGAAGGGGCATCCATCAGATTTACGAAGGGCTTAACTCTATGGGAAGCCCGCCAAGAAGCTCGCCGCCAAGGCTTTTCGCTTACCCCCGTCTCCCAGCTTATTTCCAATCCCACTTTTCCGAATCCCGCTACCACAACCTCTCATACCCTCTCTTTCCCTGTTCCTCCTCCTCCCACTCCTCGTCCCTCCTTTGTTCCTTCTGTTCTCCCCTCTCTGTTCCTAGCTAATCCTTTTTCCGTCCTTAGTCCAGATACTCCGACATCTACTCCTTCCTCGATCCCCACACCCCTTCCTCAACGCATCCTCCGGCCTCCTCTTTTCAGGCGACCTAAACATTCTTCCCCTTCCTCCCCCCCCGAAACCTTCCACTATCTCTCCCTCCTCCTCAGTTCCTCACACCCCACTTTCTACGTCTCCTCCTACTAAGAAACCCTGTGCCTCCCAGGTCTCCCCTCCTCACTCTCCAGTTGAGACGATGGCTATGATCGAGGAGTACCTCGCTCAGTCTCAAGACATGACCCCTCTGCCCTCTTTACAAACCGCTTCATCATCCCTACCTTCTTTTTCAGCTCTCAAAGTTTCACCTGAGATACATCCTCTTCCCTCCCACCTTCCGTCTACCCCTCTTCCTCCTTCTGACTCCCAACTTCCCCCCTGTTCCTCTTCTTCCCCGCCTTCTCCATCATTCTCCCCACTCCACCCTTCTTCCCTTCCCTCTGATCACCCTATGTCCTCTTCCCCATCTATTACTTCCTCTGACCGTCCCGCTGTTAAATCTGTTCTTAACTTACCCTCCTGGCTGTACTTGCGTCTCCCTTTTGTCTCAACAATCCCCATCCCTGACCCCTCGCCCTCCTGACCCTACTACGTCCCCTTCACCTACTACACTTGATCCCCCACCTGATACCCCTAATCCTGTTAACCCCTCTACTCCGGACGCTACCATTTCAACTATCATCACCCGCTGACCTCTACACTCTGTCTGTTCTTCAATGGAACATTCACGACTTCCGCTCCCACAGACCAGACCTTTGTCTCCTGATTTCTTGCTATAAGCCTCATGTTATCTGCCTACAAGAAACTTTCTTTACTCACCCCCCTGTCCCAATTCCCAATTTATGATCTTCTCCAAACAAATACGCATCCTTCCTCTGATATAAACATACTGCTATAACGTTCCGTTCCCCTTCCCTCACCGTTTCACTCTTTCTCTATAACCCCTTACCTTTATTATGCTTGCCATAGTACCATATGACCTCTGATGTCTGGTACATTTTCCCTTTTTAGCATTAATTAAATTCAATTCAATTAGAATCCCTTGTTAAATTTGTAGAGAGTCAGCAAATGAATTTCGACCATTATGAATCTTAAGGCATGATGGTTTGTGAACATGACAGGTACAAGTCACAACAAAAACGTGTAAGTGTCCGAAACCGTCGTTATGATGAAGGGGGTTAGAAGAATGAGCTCTGAGTGACACTCAGAGGGGCTCTGAGTCAGCGTCTGGAAGCATACGAGGAGATTAACACCAAGTTTGGATTTTTATCCAGAATAATCCCCTCTTGAATTTTGAACCCCCTTTTGAAATAGAACTAGTCCAAATCACTCAGTTGTATCAGATATCAGGTATCTATCACCAAATCACTCATGTATCTTCATTCTTCACACAGCTTTTATCCTCAACTTTGCCCAGTCAACCAAAATCTGCAGAGCTAAGGATGTATCAATCACTTTATGAACACAACCATGTTCAAACATTTCCAAATACTGAAATAGCTCTCCGTATATATTTGT